>BQKZ01000787.1:57605-71665 GCA_036244855.1 Temnopleurus reevesii
AAATTTCATCCCATCTTAGGGGTACGACTTTGAACCATCAAATTGACCCCCCCCCTCCCTTAGTGGTACAATTTTGTTCGTGTGTGTACATTCCTCATTTTTAAATTAAATCTTAAAATCTAAAGCGGATTTCATTCTGTTGAATGTCTGCGTTATGCATTTCAAACGATGTTATCTTACATTTCTTAATCATTACTTTTCATTGAATCTGTAAAATGTTCTGTTATTGCCTGATTCCGCTGTTGGGATGACCGTTAGTGATAATGTCACGAACTGCGTGAAAAATAGGAATAAAAGCAAAAAGGCGGCATTTTGATATATATATATTTTTTTAATTTAAACATTTGTCTCCAAAAGTAATGTTGGATGTAATCAATGGAAATTTTGATGTAAATAAAAAATGCAATGTACACTGCCGGAATCCCAATGAACATAACAAAATGATACGTGTATTTATAGAATAATTTTACCTTCGATCAAAAATGCTAATGAAATTTTCCCCTTCAACCTCTTTCTCGTATATATTCAAAATGTTCAAGGATTTTTTCCCCAAATTTCTGGGGAAGAACATTAACCAAGTATTAACTGTAAGATAAAAAGTGAACAACACTGCCAAGAAGCGTTAGGAGATGCCTGTATGACAGTTATACATGGAGTTGCAAACCAGTCTGATTGTAGATGCAGGACGCAGATTTTTTTCTTCGTTTGGTATTAGTTTTAGGATTTTTTTAATATGTGATTGAGGGTAATTCATGTGACAGTGCCGATGAGTGACGTGGGTAACACTACAATGACCGAAGGACAAAATATGCCTCCTTACAATCGCTCATCTCTCTTACATTTTAATCCGATGCAGCCATAATTCAAAACTTATTCAATCATCTTTGCAATGCTTTTCCAACATTGACAAAAATATTGATTCATTTTGTTTTCCCTTTTATTTTTTGTCAAAAAGATTATTACTAATACTCAATCTAACATTTTATAATATTCAAAAGTGTAATAAAGCAGACTTCTCACTTTCCCCAAGCTCTGTAAGTTTGCTGTAAAGGTTCTGAAGGAATGACAGAAATATCTATTTTTTTCTGTCTGGCGCCCTCTTACGTTGAATTTTGCTATAACTATAATTATGGAGTATTCATTTTAATATTTATGCATATAGATGCATGAAATATGTAAAACAGTATTGTGAACTCTTAATGAAGATGTTTTAGATGTAAAAATAAACACATTGGAGGTTAGTTTTGCTTTTTTTAAGACCATATGCAAACACGTCCCAAAATTTCAAATTCTGTTATAGGCTATAGCAGCCATTTTAAAAGAAATTGTGAACATGTACGTTTAAAAAGCAAACCCTGCAGTCCTAAATGTTATATACTCATTATTGATGTGTACCATGAATGAAATGAAAATTCAATAGTAAATTCGATAAAAACTTAGAATATTACTAATGTTCATGTTGATGATGGCAGCCATTTTGAAAATGGCCGCCATTTTTGTTACAGGCCGATACAGAGATGCCCTCACTTCTAAAAATCATCATATGGATATACTAAACATGTGTGCCAAATGTCATGCTTGTTTCACCAATCCCACAATTACCCCCAAAATTGGCACACATCTCTCTCACTATATAATGAGGTTGGACTGTACAGTCAAACCTCGTTATAACAAGGTAATTTTCCGGGTCCTATCTCTTTGTATTTTATTGTATTTTGACCCTGATATAACAAGGTTTCAATATAAAGAGGGAATTCCTCTGGTCCCAACGACCTCGTTATAACAAGGACCCTTTTTCAGATGGACGATTAATGCCATTGTCATGATGGTCACCGGCGCCTGATTATGCATGCATTTTGATGAGAACATCCAGATGATTAACAATTAAAGCACTTATGTGCATTTTTTCATTGACAAAGGAACATTTTGCCCTGTCTTGGTTTTTGTTTGCTGATGTCCTGTTTTAGACTATAATTTTCAATGAACATCCTTCAGATTTGAAGCAGAAAAATTGCGAAGCAGACAATTTTATGATATAAAATATGCTTTTATCTTATCCGGAAAATCCTGCACACACATGATGACCTCAATGACGTCAAGAGATTTATGACCAATACATGCTATGTATCTTGCATCTCTGGAAAAGTATGAGGAATTCTGAAAAAGTTGGATCATAAGTGATAGTCATTCAATCACTATTCAGCCTTATTATTAATAGATATCTACCCTTTCCAAAATAAAACACATGGAACTAAAGTAGTGCGACGTAAATAAGAACTGCACATTGGTTTTTCAGGATTTAATTGATTTATTGCCTTCTGCGCACACGATATGTTCAATTTCAATATGTGAAACAGACTTCTTGTGTCTCCCTACATCTTGATCAGCGGTGACCATCATGACATCAAAGTAGAAAAATATTAAAAGAATGTTATTCAGATGACAATGGAAGTCACACGCTAGCGATGCCATTACGTAACAGATAACTGTTCATTGTCGAAAGTCCTTGGTTATAACGAGATTAGACAATAAGTTTTCTCATCAGAATCGGTTTCAAGTCATAAGGAAATCTGAAAATTAATTCTTTTGAAACTACAGTCAACTCTGCCTAAGTCGAACTTGTCTAAGTCGAATAATTGCCTAAGTCAATGTGATTTTCTAGAACAAATCATACAAAACCAGTGTTATTAGCCTCTCCCAAGTCGAAATTCTCATTAGTCGAACAGATTTGTGTGGTTCCAACAGATTCGACTTAGGCAAAGTTATCTGTAATTTGTCCCCTCTGGCGCTGATTAACGCTTTTTAGTATTCATATGGGTTTTCACAAAAAGAACCAAGTAGATTAAATGTCAAAATGACATACTACGATTTATTTCCCCAATTGGGTCGTGTGTGTTGGCTTTATATCATAGGCAAACTTTGGCATGTCAGTATGTCTTGATTTTTCTTCTATGATGGAAGATGATTAAATTACTGCTTTCTTGTTTCACTGTTGAATGCGGATCGAACAAAGACACGATGCATTGTGTTTTAACAAATCTTATTCCAATCAACATCGCATACTTTGTCATGCTATTACACATTGTACATAGAAAGTTGCAATTAATTGTAAATTGAACAGTTACTTGAATGTGCACATACCTATCAATTGAAGCTTCTTGGCAGCACACCCTGAGAGTGGACAAACAAAACACATTTCCAGCAAAACACAGCTATGCATCCAATCAACATTTATTGAGTGGCAACCAGTATCAACAAAAATGTCATTTATTGTTAATACATTTGTAATTAATGTAGAGAGGGATTGATGACTTTGCAGCATCTCACATGATTCTAACTTGAGGAACTCAACCGCAGCGTTGGAGCTGGTGATGAAAAATTTAAATAGTGCGACTGGGATCATTTTCGTGCACTATCAGTGTCCATCTTTCTGTGAAAATATAAATTTTTCCCATCTGGCAAGTCTTTCCCCTTGCTTCAGTTGAGATTCAAATGACGCGATTGGTCAATTGCGCAAGCATGGAAAGTAAAAAATGCAATGCTAGAGAACCATTTTAAGGTCAGATGTGTTTTACCAATGGCGTCATTTCAATCTCAACTAATGCACAGAAAATTGATTTGTTCATCGAAGTACCAACATTTGACATCCCTTATTGTAAGTGGCGCTGATACACAGTAGCTTGAAAATGATCCCAGTCACGCTGCTTTATTTGAGCTCTTCCAGTCAAGTATTCCTGCTTGAGGCACTAGATTAAAAAAGAAAATGAAGAAATAAAAAGAGAAGCTATATTTATGAAAAAAGATTTCATACAGACGGTGATTTCCAGATTTTATATTACATCCATAGTATATAGTACCCAGGTCAAATCACTTGGGACCACAAATCTGTATGGTAGAGGCACTGCTTGGGCATGCTTGCAATTACTACAATATTTCAAAGATTTTTACATTGGGGTCAGGTCATAAAAGTTTGCTATTAATTTGAAAGAACAACTATTCAGCCTGTTGAACAAAATGTGCAATGAAGTTCTCGTTATGAGGTGTTGTGGTCTCAAGGTTATGCCCTTTGACTTCAATCACAGCTTCCCTTTGGCACTAATTTCCTTGGACAAGACATTTATCCACACTACCCACTCTCGCCCAGTTGCAATTAGGGTACTAGTAGGAAACCACCATCTTGTGCTTGGTTTACCAGTGTGCACGTAATAGGCCACTCTCTGTGAAGTTAATGACTGGGTAATAATAATGTGCTTGATTTTGAAAGGAACTTGTAGGAATGCTACATAAAAATGCATATTTACATCTCGATACATCATTTTCATTTGGCGATTGATCGCAGACTTTTATTTTACAGGGCCCAGATATTCTACCTTTACAATTTCATAATTGTTCAGAATAAAAGAAAATTGATGAAGATTGAAAGACTGCTTGTCTGACAGGCAATTCCCATTATGATTGTGTAATGAAGAATTTACTCAGTGATCATTCATTTCCAATCACAAAAATAATACATCTCAGAAAACTATTTGAATTGTGATAGACGCAAGTTTACATAAAGAAATGATATATTTTGACAGACAGTGAGAGTCAAGAGTAAATACATGAGTCTACTATGTACAGAGTGGACACAAAACACAGAAACCCAGCTGGGCTGCAATATACATGTACCTTGGTTTCATGTAAGGCCCCTAAAAGTCTTCTGGTTGCCATCCAATGCCATTTGGAAAAAGGGTGTTTTTTTTTACACACTATTCACACAATTGATTCACCAACCCCTGAAGCTATCGTGTTCTCACTGAATGAAGAAAAATCAGACAAACTGTAAAAATTCGAGATAAAGTCCCAAATCTTATATGATCACTGCCACCAATGGGGAACCGTGCAATCGGCAATGTCGACAGAATCTGTGATGTTATGTCGGACAACTACTCATTCACTTTGTAAATTGTGCATAGGATTTTCTCAAATGGATAAATGTAAAATTTGGAGTAAGGGTTCAACATGATTCTTCTAAAAATACGTGCAGAATCGATAAAGGAATGCTTTACTGAAGTGGAAAACCAATATTTTGTTGCCTTTTCCGAAACAAGAAAAGAATGGTTATCTTATAATTATGCAGAGTGAATGAGGAGTTGTCCGACATGACATCACGGATTACGTCAATGTTTCCGATCGCACAGATCCCCATCAACGGCAGGAAACGTCATATCTCTACGACTTTGAAAATTTGTAACTTTTGAACGAGAAGTCCAGTTCTGCTCAAATTTTCAAATTGTTCATCTGATTTCTCTTCATTCATCAAGAGCACAATAATTCCAGAAGTTGGTTTTCTTCTAATAGGTAAACCACATGAAAATGCCCTTTTCATTATGTATTTAACATGCTTATCTAGAGTTGGTCGGCCCGGGGCAACCAAACAGTTTGTTTGGATTACAGATACAACATGAATATTTCAATTGTGACCAACTTTTAGCAGGAGCTACAAATCATAAATGAGAGAAATGACAAACACTACTTTATCTACAAGACTTGCTAAAAAAAAATATTTAGTTATCCCTATTTCAAAGTACATAAATGTCATATTTTTAACAAGTTTTTCATACACAGAATTGGGCAATATACTCTTGACTAGTTGATTATATGAAAACACTAATCAAACAAGTGTACATGCATTAGAGAGAACACCTCAGAGTCACAAAGGTCTTATTCCTTGTACAAAACTCCGCTAAATTATGTTTTTTTTATAACATAACAAAGGCGGCACTTACAAAGTTGCATCCAAAGAAAAAAATTGCCCATCTTTTTTTAGATTAAGGTATAGATTCGTAACGGTCGTGATGCAGAAAATGATGTATAACGAGCCGATGTATTCACAAAATGCTAAATATAACTGTGTGCGATAGAAGGTTTTCGCATTTATTCTGGCGTATTTTGCTTTGAAAATGCAAACCATGCGTTATTCCTACGGTGCGCTAAACGTTTCGCACACGACTTATGGGCTTATTAATATCATTATGTACATGTAATGCATGTATTAAGAATTATAAGTATACAGTGGAAACTCGGTATAACGAGGTGCTCAGGACCATCAAAATACCTTGTTATAGCAGTAATCTCCTGACAGCAGAGTTAAAAAACAATAAGCTGTAAAGAATTGGGACCAGATTTTCTACCTCCTCACAGCAGATAATTTGTTACATCAGCACTCTCTATACTGAGTTTCCACTGTACTTTTTACAATAGTTCTATATCTCTCTCTGAGTGCTGGCATGCTGACAATGTTCAATTCATAGGTTACCCTACCAGTTGAGTTTGAATAAATTATGATATCATGACAAATGATTCCTGCGTGGAAGCGGTGTGGTGTACTGGTTCTGATTCAAGGGTCGCTGGTTCAAATCCCACCAATGACGTTACAGACTTGGTCGGCGCAAGAAAAATCTTTCCTTGATTAAAAGGAGAAAAATTAGACAAACGGTTCAAGAAAATTTTAAAGCAAATTGGACAAGAAATAAAAAAAAAGTTTTTTAAATTTATTGATTTAACCTTTTGGAAATAAAAAAAAAACATTTATGGAGCAAAACGGATTCTTACAAACATTCAGTTATATTAAGTTTACTGACAGGAAGTGCATGATATACGTCATCACACATGACCGAAAGCCACGTGTTATGACGAATGCTGTACAGCAATTCATGACAACCACTGGCGCAGATTTTTCTGACGCAGACCATGTCTTTTATTTCCTTCAGCACGAAACTCATCCACATTGAGCTGCACTCAACCCAGGTGAGATGAAAGGGTACCTGCAGGAGTTTTTCCTTGAAATGCAGTGTGCTCCTTACAGCTGCACTCCTAAAGCCCTGATAATTATGCTAAATTGTAGAACGCTTAGGGATGGCTGATAAAGTTTTTAAAAAAACTATCCTTCATAAGTGAAAGAAGGGTAAAATGAAATGAACCATAGTACATGTTATGAACCAAGGTCTATTGATACTTTATTCATCTGCATCTCATACAATATGAAAAACTAGATGATGCCTCAGANCCTGATAATTATGCTAAATTGTAGAACGCTTAGGGATGGCTGATAAAGTTTTTAAAAAAACTATCCTTCATAAGTGAAAGAAGGGTAAAATGAAATGAACCATAGTACATGTTATGAACCAAGGTCTATTGATACTTTATTCATCTGCATCTCATACAATATGAAAAACTAGATGATGCCTCAGATACCACCATACAGGGGTGGATACATAACAAACCATAAATCTACACTGGATCAAAGCCATATTTCATCAGGTATTCAAACGCTAGAGGCAAAACAAATAGACTTGCACAATTTTGGTGCAAAATTTAAAAGATGTAAAATCAAATACAAGCTGCAAAATAAATTGTAACACTATTCATGTAAAATACATGTACCTAAAATTTCAAGCTAAGGAGTATGAAAAACAAAACAAAAATATGAATGACATGCTAGATACAAATAAGAATCATTTTACCAATTGTATCACAAGTATGCATGACATGCGAGAAAGGAAATATATTAGCACTGACGGAAAGCATACAGCCAGATATTCTAATCTTTGGATCACACAAAATTGTCCATTTAAAAAATATGGTAGATGATGTTCAACTAAGTAGCCAATCAGGCAAAGTTACTTTGAACAAATTAAAGTCATTAATTGGTCTATTAACAATTAACAATGATTTTCAGATATTGTTGGCTTTCAATATAAATTTAATATCAGAGAGGTGTTTCATCAAGATTTGTCGCAGCGACAAGGAGTCATTTTTCGACAGTTCCCATAGCAACTGTCAGCGATAGTGCTTTTCATCCAATCACAATCAAGGACTTTGTCAGCGCTGACTAATTGTCTCTGTGACAAATATTGATGAAACACCCCCCAGATGTTATAATATGTTCCATGACTATCACATTGGGTGACTTCAAGTTCGGTATTAGTGTTGCAGTAACACCAACACCGTACTATCTGTGTTGGGGTTGACCTCTCAAGATTCTGATGTATTTCTGGTCGTTCCTGTTGTTTGCTGGTGTTGAATGTCTTCTGCTGAACCAAGGATCCGATCACTGTCAGTGTTGACGATCTTTGTGCACTTTCCCCATTCTTCAACATCAATTCCTAGGGATTGAGGAATCAGGACTTCAAGTTTGGTGCTGGTGTTTGTGTTGAAATCATACATGTTTTTATCTACACTTCTTCCTCACAGAACAGGGGCACTTTTGCAATAATAACTTATGACATGTTGATGGTTTATCTATTTTTGTAGTGAAATTAGCCTTCAATAATTAAAATGATCCTTCAATTTTTATCATATACAATTATTTGATAATTTGTGACCAAAAAATTATTTTATCATAGAACCTTTTCGCTGGACTTTGCGCGAGCGGCTATGATGTCACTCAGTGTTGAGGGATTGAATGATCAAATCACTTTCTCTACACCAAACACCAGACTTGAAGTTACCCAATGAAAGTGATCCAAGATATGATGCAAATACAATACAAATTTGCTCATATACCAATCTCAGAGACCTTATGAGCATGTGTAGTGAAATATTCATCAAATTGACAATACATGGAATCTGATGTCTAACAGTGAAGTTTTCTTCATTGTCCCTCTCTCGCAAGTCAATTCACATTCATGTGATATGGCAAGTGCATTCCAGTAGGAAGAGAATGTCTGCTCTATTGTCCTGGACAGTGTCATCTGTAGCTAGAAGAAAGAGTCTCCCTTATGCTGGTAATGAGAGTTTCTGTCCATAGATAACTGCAACAAGAAAAAGGGAGAAAACAATGAATTAGAAGAAACAATTATCGGGCAGTCAGTACAGTGAAAGTGATAAGATACAAGGGCCATCCAAAAGCAAGTGATCCTGAACCCCATCGTAAGATGTAACTTACGTAATGCAAAAAAACCCTGAAAATGTTATTTCTCAAAAATTGGTGGAATATAATATTAATTTAAGTATGGAACATTCCAAAGCTAGTACAGTCAAACCTCATTATAATGAGGTCCTTGGAACCAGAGAAATCATCTCTTTATATCAAAATCTTGTTATATCAGGACCATAATACAACAAAATACGAAGAGTTGGGACCAGGAAAACTACCTTGTTATAACGAGATCTTGTTATATCAGTGCTCTTTATAATGAGGATGGACTGTATAAGGTGCACAATAGCATTGGAAAAAATCATTACATACGAGTGACATCTTTATATGAAAGCCTCACTCTAAAACATGTAACTTACATACTGTTACGTAAGTTTAAGTTACGGATGTTGTTCCATAAGTTACGGATGTTGTTCCATAAGTTACACTAGCAACATTTATCGTGTTCTGATCAGACAATTGTAGAGAGTTAGCTAAGAATAAGGAGAAACAATCAAAATATATAAAAAGAAGTGCATTACTATAATAATTACGGATATTAGCCATCATCCTAAGGAGTCAATGGCAAATTGATTAGTTTGCCCAAACCTGACCGACTCTCAAAAATAGGTCCTACAGCGTACATCTACCTGTACCCTCCATATTTTACAATTTTTTTTAGCAATCCTATTCCCAATTTGAAATATAAGATGTTTGATCATAGAAATCAATCATATTTCGAGTCTTTAATTAAAACCCAGGATGTGATTTTAATGATAGAATCATTTTTTCCGTCTTTTTTAACAATGCCCATGCTAAAAACATAAGAGCATATTAACCATCCAATGAACATCTAGATGGTAGCTATCAGCAATCTTCGGCTCCCTAAATCTTCTTTGTTGTCTCTTACCCAGTTAAAGGGGGAAGTACCATCTACTGCTCATTTATATTACTAGCTTTCAAATAAATACAGACAAGTTATAATATCAGTGTTTTCAGCATTAATAAATGTTCAGAATATACATAAAATTATAATCTTACAAAATGAGCCAAGGTCAAAGGTCAAACATACAAAAATTGGGTAAATACATTTATGGAAAATTTGCCCCAATTTTTTTTTTTATACTTCATGTGTTGTTATACTGTATTTTTAGTTTATGATGCAGTAAGGACTAAAGTGTGCAACCTAATGGAAAGCTTATTCCCAAAATAAATTGTTTTGGTTCCCATGGCAACCGCATACTAAAATTCATTTTAGATGGATGGGAAGAAAAATCATTTTATAAAAAAAAATAATGCCTCCGGCACCACCTTACGGTGACGGAGGCATAAAAATAATGAGAATACAGTGAAACCTCTTTACATCGAGGTCCTTGGGACCATGAAAATAACCTTGCTATATCAGGTTCCTCACTATATCAGGGTAAAAAAACCCAAAGAACTATAAAGAGCTGGGACCAATAAAATCACCTTCTTATACGGTAACGGGGCTCTCGCTATACCCAACCTCTTTATAATGATGTTCCACTGTACATGTATTTGAATTTTGGTTCCATTAGATTGCAGAGCATTAAAAAATACACAAAATTGCCAATTTTCATGTTCCTAGCATGTTGGGAACCCCCTGAAATATTGGGGCCAAATTTTTAGGGCAGAATAGGTGTGGTATTAAATTATTTTTCAACAAAAACGGTTATGAAATTGAAAATATAAGGACTAATGTTCCTAAAAACACAAAAATCTCAAAATTGTCCCTCCCTTCAATTTTTTATGATACCCCCCCCCCCCCCCCCCCCCTTGACAGCAAGAAATTGGCTCATTGTGTAACTTATGCAACGTTACGCAAGTTACTCAGTAGGTGTATGCAGGTCCCACCCCCATCCAATGGAAATATGCAGTATCAAGCATTCTAATCAATTTTTATCTTTTGGGATGAAAGTAGTCAGCAGACCATCGTTTTCCCTGTGACACATTCAGTTTACTGAAAACCCCAAAATGCATTATGAACCCATATGAAATGGTCCCAAAATACAAAAAATAGTTCCATCTCCAAAAGGCAGTGTTGATAGAAACTTGCAATTGATTGCAAACCAGTTAAAAATTGAAACAACCATTTTCATTCACAAATGGTGTGCTCTTCTGACAAAAAACATGCATGAAAGAATGATTTTTGTTGGTGTGCGCAATCAATTGTTTCTTTGTAGCACCATCCCCCAAGTCTTAAGAAATCTCAAGAATTTGTGCAAGTAATAAATTCACCTTTGGTAATGTATATGTAGAAGAAGTCGCAGTATAGTATGGTCTGTACACAGCCAGCGACGATAGCAATGAGGTCAAAGAATCCCTCTGAATAGAAGCGATAAACCCAGTTGACGATGTAGAGTGCCCTGTAAGCCCCTAAACAGAAGAGATAGTGACTAGTAATAGTCTCTGCTTCTCCAGTCTTGCTTATCATGAATAGTTGTGGCATGATGGCTACTGACTCCAGGTAGATTGAGAATGTCCAGAGGATCTGTAAGAAAACATACATGTATCAGTTAGTACATACAAACACACTGACTGCTTGTCCTGGCCAATGAATAACATGGGTTGTCACATTCTCACTCCTCTTCAACAAATCATTGTAAATTGTATTTTTTTAAATTTAAATTCTGAATATTTAATGATTAAAATGATGTCAGAATGTGGAGATCTACATCAAAAGAAACATATTTCCCCTAGTTTACACAATACAATCAGAACTAATAAAATTGTATACTTCATAAATGAACATGCCTTTTTCATGTATTCAATGACCTAGAATGTGCATGTAACTCTTGTCCCACCAATGTGCTCACATGATCTCAGTCTAAACTTTTTGTCAAAAAAAAAATTGACTGTCATAGCATCATCATCAAAAATGTTGTTTTCTAAAATCATATTATCCATCAGATCTTACCTATTTATTAATCAAAATGGTTCATATTTGTGGCAAATATGTTGTAAATTTCAGGTCCAAGGACATCAAGTTCTGTCATTAAAGTTCATTCAGAGTTTATTAGCCATGCGTAAAGCGCTCTTCAAAATGAAGAAAAAAGGCTCAAAATTACTTCTGCACCAAATTTCATGTGAACAATAACAAGAAGCTGTTTTATCATCATTTTCATGAACAAATTTAGATAGCCTACATAAATCCCCCCAATGACATATTAAAAGAAGAATCTACCCCAGAATAATATTTTTTAATAGGAGCAGAAAAAAAAATTGAAGAAAAACAGAAAAATGATTTTTAAAAAGATTATGAATTTTTAAAGATTAGAAAAATAGTACATAACAGAATCATTTCTACAGAATAATACAAAGTTTGTATTAAAGTTTGTATCGTGGGGTAGACTCTTCTTTTAAATTGTCTAGTTTTTCATTCATATTCTATTCTACGATAATGAAAATGTTTGATTTTTTACCATACCAATTACATATACAGGGCAAGTCAAAATTTTTGGCTTACCTATTATCAAGTAAAGTTCTTACAATTACCCACGAGATACAATGGGATCACTGAACCACAATGATTTATCTGAGCTTTATAGTGATAGCAGGTAAGCATAGTAATTGGAAAATTGTGATTAATTACTTATTTGTAAGAGCAATTGTGATTGGTTACTGATACCCTGGAATTAATTTGCTATCAGTCGATGAAGAAAAATATGATGATCAAACTGTGAAAATTTGAGCTTAATTGGACAGTCCGTTCAAAAGTTACGAATTTTCAAAGTTTCAATTATCCCATGTCATGGGGATCCTTGAATTGGCAACGCTTAACAAATCTATGACGATATGCGGACAACTCTCCATTTATTTCGTACATGATTTTTTATATAATTATGGAATTTGATTGAATATACCATAATAACTATTCAACATTATTCTTCCAACAATACTTGAAGAATTATCCAACACCTACAATACTGACGAGAAAAGGGAAAATTTTGTCCACTTTTCTGAAAAAAGAAGAAATTGTTAAATTTTGTGTACAGAATGAATGGAGAGCTGTCCACAAATACGTCACAGATTGAACGTAGACGACTAATAATTGGTAGGCGTTGCCGACTCGAGGATTCCTATGACGGGACATTCACTATAACTTTGTAAATTCATAACTTTTGAATGGATCGTCGGATTATGCTCAAATTTTCACAGTTGGTTCATTTTATTTTTCTCCATCTACTGAGAGAATATAAAATGCAGGGTTTCGTTCTTCTTTAAGAAAATGACATGCAACAACGATCTTGACTGGGAATTTTCGTTCAGTGATTCATCGGAAACCTTTGTTATAGGGCCAAGAAGTGGCACTGAGGTGGGCTTCCATGTGAATGAGCCCGTAGAATAGTACCTCAAGTGGAGTGAAGTCATGATTAACAAGGAAGGCTAGTCCTCCAACAGGAACAATGAGGAACTCTGTCCTCAGGGTGTCATGGTTGTGGTCATAAGTTGCCTTGAACTTCACATAGATGAGGTAAACTGTAGCATACGCACACACAATATAGATCAACTTCATGGTGGTATTGTAGACAGAGATGAAGCTTGTGAAGAGATCCAGGTATCGGGTGGTGAAGACCAGAGCAAAGAGAAGCTGTGACTTCCCGGAGATACCTGCAAAGACACAAAGTAGCCTCACTTTACAACCCAAGTAGGTAACAAGTAGTAGCCTAGGGTCACTTCATACTTTCTTTCAATACTTTATTGTGGAAAAATTTTACAGGGCTTTAATTTTCACACTTTTCGGTTTTTTAAGACCAGCGAAAATGATGATAATCGGAATCTATGGTAAATTCTCATTAATTTGATGTGCAATTTGTGCTTAGCCTTTATACATGTACCTGTGTGGTAATTTGCGATGATCTTGAAAATAACAGGAAAGTGTACAAAGTTTGGACTCCCCATCATACAAGGCTACATGTATTCCAGAGAATTGGGCCTACATGTACGTATTCATATCATAGGCTTGCTACAAATTACTGACAACAGATTCTCAAACATTAACTAATCAATTTCTTTTTTAATGTTTGCAAACAAGAAAATATGGCAAGAGAAAACATAAAAGGGAAAAGACATGACATCCGAGTCCATATGCGGAAATTGAGGGCATTCTAACCCAAGCCCCCCCCCCCCCCCCCCCCCC
>BQKZ01000787.1:79532-90023 GCA_036244855.1 Temnopleurus reevesii
AACCTAGCTACGGATAGCTCTCTGGAATAGTTTTTGACATTTTTTTTGCATTGTCACTACTCCAGAGAGCTATGGAGTTGATGCCATCTCGCCTGTGTGGCAAGGCAAAACAAGATTTTATATCTCAAATTTCTACTTTTAAATGAGTAATTCTCAAATTTATACCCCTTGGAACTGGCGTGAAGTTCCACTCCTCCATTCCCCCCACAAATTATAATGAATGGGACTCGCCAGTGCTGAAAAAGTTGGATCTTGTTGTCTTTTCCTCTTGCACAGCAGACAGATTGTTGACAGTCCAATTTTAATGACAATGAAGACCAATGACACCTGTTGTAAACATCCGGCTCGGGGCTAAAGATCAATTTCGGCCGAGGCCATGTTGGCGTGGTTTTGGCAGATTATCTGCTCAAACCACGCCAACATGGCCTCGAACGAGCTGGGAAATTGGGATAGGTTCGGTAGGAAAGTGACAGAGAAACTCCAATAAATTGACCTTTTGCACAGAGCCGGATGTTTACAACAGAAATCATTGGTGCGCATTGTTATTAAAATTCAACTTTCAACAACATCATGTGTATCTATGTCTGCTAGTGACATCGCGAGGAGGATAAATCTCACTTTTTCAGTCAAGGTAAGTCCCATTCATTAATCTTTTGTGGAGGAAAGGGAGGGCTGGAACTTCACAAAGTTCCAAGGCATATAAAATTGGGATATAGGATTTTAAAAGGGTAATTTTCGAGCAATTTCAAATCATTATCCTGGTGCTACACAGGCGATATGGTATCAACTCCATAGCTCTCTGGAGTAGTGACAATGGAAAGAAATTTTAAAAAACTATTCCAGAAAGCTAACTAGCTAACCTAAACTACGAGGCATTATCATGAAATAGTCTACTCTTCCATAGTCATAGACTTGCATTCATTTCGTCAGCAGCACGGCAGTGCACTCATTATTGTCAGACTTTACACAAGAGACGAGCGCAGGATCAGGGCTAGAGAGGTGGCTTTTTTATTTCACAAGATGGCCAACTACGATAAAGCCCATGTTCCATGATTTGTGAATTCCATGAATAGTGCCCCAGGTTGCGTGCTGTATTCAATTTCAATTTGTGTACGATCCTATGAAAGCTTACGGCAGTGTGCTGGCAATGATTTTTGTACCAGATTCGACTTGAAATATGGAAGCAGGAGGGGGGGGGGGGGGGAAAATAAAAATTTAAAATTATTACTCTGGGCATAAAAAGTAAACTTGTGGCTTAATTGCAGAATACCCCACCAATTTTATACCGGACAGCGTGGTAATACCAGACGCGTATTAAAAGCGCACAGAGAAATACGCGTATGGGCATGATCATCCCAGTTCGAGTGAGGAAAAGGCTTGAAAATCTGACGAAATGGCACGAAACAAGGGAATTCATTGCTTTTTAACATATCTTTTTACCTGTAAAACAATTAATTCATCATTAAAGATTACCTTCGTAGAAAAAAATATTGATAATTGATGGTAGTGTCTAGTGAGAGGTAACTGACATTAAATGGCGATAATCAGGTGTCCGTGTTGTTCATGCGAGCATCCATGTTAAAAATAAGAGACGAAACGACGAAAGTGCAATCCGAGATTACGTGTGTGTGTGTTTTGATATGAACGACGGCAAATTAGCGCCATCTCCGGAAAGGTCAGAGCGATACGAGGTGCAAAATTTAGAGTGCAAACCGAACACCACACACAATAAAAGACTCAATTTGTACTTGTCGATTTCCTTCCTCCGGTATGCGGAGATCGGCGATGAATCGCAGTTGTGACGATCTCAGTCGTTATGAGGTCAAATCTAGTTTCTGTTGTCGTAGCAGATGAATTTTCAGTAGACTCATCATAGAATATCCATCACTCGCCCTCTTTCACCATATCCACGTCCGGTATGATAGCAGTTTCGGGCGCTAATGCACTTTCGTATCCAGCGGCATTGCCGCCGGTGTACACACGAAGGGACATTTAAAGAACGGGGCATCTCCATACTCACGGCTGGATACGAAAGTGCATTAGCACCCAGTTTCGTGCACGGTGCGAAGTCGTCGTTTCGGAGACTGGTGAATTTTTTATTGGTGAGAATTCGATTTCATATAACAAAGAATGAATTAAAAATTATTTTTGACTACTTTAATAATATGCTGGTGAAAAATACGGATCTGCTTTGTAATATTGATGAAGTAATTGAATGTGAAAAGTTAAAGTGTCCGGTAATTGGATACACCATTATGCCGTAAGGCCAGGCTATGTAGCTCGTATACCGGTAGGCCTAGTCGACAACAATCGCGGTCGGAGTTGAAACCGGCACATTTTCTCAGATATCAATGTATTAAACTTTGGCCACAGAATGATTTCATGAGAGTATACTTACCAGCACATGACCTCGTTTTCCATATCTTCCATAAAAGCAAAATAATGGCCAAAAGATGGGATAGATCCCCAACTAATCGAAAAATATTCATGATTGGTTTGCAGACGGCTTCACAAGTTCGAAGTCCTCAAGTTGACGTGGCGTGAAATGCTGTACCCACCATTAAAACATTGACGGAACGAACAATAGTACAGTTATTGGAGCTAAATTGCGGAGCAGCGAACTGTCTGACAGGATGCGATCTGCGCGACGTGGCCTGGCCTAGCCTGGATATGGATAGGAGGAGTGACTTTCGTTCAAATTATTACTCAGGTAACACATGGCAAGAAGACTTCAAACGAAAAGTAATAGTCTTCGTTCCTTGCAAAATAAAAATCATGATTACAGATCAATAATCATTTAACTTAATTTCAATAGTGTTCGTGAAGCTGTTATTTGTTATACAAATGTAATAGAATAAATTTTAATGGGAATGAAAGTAGCAGCTATGATCGATAATGTTGAAATTTGCTGATCTGTCTGAATATGTTAGAGTATATTAAAAGCTACATCTAGCCAGGAAGCAGTCACCTGGGATAAGCTCATCTGCATCCGTTTAACACCAGGAGCAAATCAAGTCCTCATTCCCATATTGAAAATGGATTAATGCAACATTTGGAGTAAGATTGCAACATGAATCTTCTCAAAGTACATGCAAAATCAATAAAGAAATGCTATACCCCAACCGAAAATTGGTATTTTGTTGTTGTTTTTTTAAATAGAAAATGTGAAGTTTTGTGTACAGAGTGAATGAGGAGTTGTCCGATATGACGTCACAGATTCCGTCGAATTTGCTGATCGCACGGATCCCCAAGTAGTGGAATTCAGGGATCGTCATATCTCCGGGGACTTTGAAAATTCACAACTTTTGAACAGTGAAGAGTTGTGTGCGATGCAATGGTAAAATGAAACTAGAAGTTTTGGGGAGATTAAAGATATATTCTGGTATTTGTTAAAAAAATAAAATAAATGTTCACAGAATCGCACAAAATGTGAGAAGAATGTTCAGAACTATGAATAAATAATATGTGCCAAAGTGTTTTGCAAGAAAATGTATAACATTTGGCAGAGAAATGTGCAAATAAAGGGTCAAAATTTGGCCATGTCGGGCCGACAGATTTTATACCAGTCCCACGCGCTGCTTCCTGTGTTTGCTGCAGTGGACAGAGCATGTGGAGAATGACATAATTTCGCTTTTTACCGGTTTGAGGTTATCATATTAGTTTTCCCTTGTCTACACAAGTCACGTTGTGCTTTGTTTGTAACATAAGATTATTTTAATCATTCATTTTTCCAAATTGAAGTTCTTTGCAAGTACTCGATATTCGCTTTAACAGGATGCATTTCCAGTCAATCCAAGCGAAAATTAAAAATAATTACTAGATAACCGTAGGCGCTGCAACAAAATTTTATGAACGGTGTATGTATAAACTTATGACTCCCCTGAATTTATGCAATTTGAGCAATGTGTTCATTGGAGGCGTCGTGGTGTTAATTGTGGTTGTGACTCTCGCCTAACTAGAGGGTCGTAGGTTCGAGTCCCACCCATGGCGGCAATTTCCTTCAGGAAGAAATGTATCCACATTGTGCTGCACTCAACCCAGGTGAGGAGAATGGGTATCGGTAGGAAGAAATTCCTTGAATGCAGTGAGCGCCGAATGGTAGCCATGCTATAGCCGGGTAATAATGCACAGAGCGCTTAGAAACACTTTGTATTAAGCGCTATATAAATGTTGTGTATTATTATTATCATTATTCACCACAAATACTGTAATATTAGAAAATGTTGAAAATCGTTCCAAAGAAATATAGTAGAGATCAAGTTTACCTATCCCAATCAGGAAAAAGTTAAACAAAATGATATACTTTGCAAAAGATGAGATGAAACATGTTTACATCATGTGTATGTAAACTTTGACCCCAACTGTATATATACACATACACATACATTTCATTTTACTGAACACTATAATAATCTTCTTTTTTTTCCAATGAATGTCTTTTTATTTCAAATCTTTTGATTCATGCAGCCCGCTTCAATTTAAAGTTTCCATGAATATTTAACTTTAGTTTAGTTTAGAAAGATATGAATATATGATGAGTCAGTGTGCCACAAAAGGTACACAAGCTAAAAAGGAAATCTCAATGAATGTTCTTTGCTATAAATCAACCCACGTAAAAGCAAAAATTGTTTATTGGTGAAAAATTATGATATTCAAGGGGGTAAATACAAATCCGGCATTTTTCGCCGTAACAGTTGTTATCCTTCTATTTTTAAGCTTCCTTTCCTTCTGCATGGGTAACTGTTCCATCTAATAAACAATTCTTCACCCAATACCATGCTGCATTTAGTGTCTCTTTTAAGCCGCTGTAATTTTTCGATATTCACGAATGACATATCACGAAAATGTCATCTTTTTAAGAATTCTCAATGCTATACCTTCAAATAAAAAAGTAAAAACATGAACACGCTGCATGGCGACTTATTTATACAGCGTGTCTCAATAAAAACGTAACACTTTTGAAATGGTTGGCAAATTGAGCATAGGTTTTATGAAGAAATGTTGATATGTATAGAAAGCTGAAGGATTGACCTTTCTAATGATATGATAAATTGGAAAAAAGAATCATGCTTCGATGAACAGTGTTCACTTAAGTTAGATGTATGAAAATGTGCCTGCGCAGGATTTTCCTTCCAATTTTGGACAAGTAAGCTACTTGTAGCTTACAAAAAGATTTATCTGAGATATTTAGGATCGATGGATCAACAGGGTATTTTGATTAGATTGAATACCATTCCTTTTGCTCTGTTATTTATCAATTCCGAAAAACCACCGCCCCCACAAACACACACACGCACACACTTCCACTCCCATCGTATTGTAAAAAAAAAAGTTAAATCTTTTTATCTAAGATGTTCATGTTGTTTTTATTTTCTTCTTATTTACAACTGCTTTGTTCATCTTAAAATGAAAGATCTGACAAAAATAATCGTCCCGATAATCGATGGACATGTTATCCCTGCCCTTGATAGAGTTGCAAGGTATCGCCATGGCAGGAATAGACGGTTCCGACGTGTATGGTGGGTGCAAGATGGGGCACATTGCCATTGCTGCAGAACACCTCACCCAGCTCTTCAGTGATCATATGAAGTTGAATGGCTTCCACGTTCACCTGATATGATGCCTCTCGACTTCTTCTTCGGGGGATGGCTCAAGATTAAGGTCTACACCACACCTCCTGACACAAGATTGATGTCCTTAATTCGTCAGGACAGAGCAACCGTCAGGTCAGGAGAGCTGACATGCTGAAATGGGCAAGATCGTGTATCGAGAGAAACGGTGAAAGACTTAATTTTACCGGTACCCTTACTCAATAGATACTTTGAACCGTGATATTCAAGCAAGAAAAAAAATAACCATGTGGACTATGGACTGGTTACTTTTGTCAGATCCTTATTTCAAGATGAACAAAGCAGTTGTAAATAAGAAAAAATAAAAGAAACATGAACATCTTCAAACATTAAAAAGACTTTTTTGTTATACCCGGTACAATAAGATGGGAGTGGAAGGGTGTGTGTGCGTTTGTGTGTGCGTTGTGTGTGTGAGTGGGGAATGGGCGGTGATGTTTCAGGATTGATAAATATCAGAGAAAAGGGAATGGTATTCATGGTATTTAAAATAACCTGTTGTTTCATCGATCCTGAATATCTCATATCGACCTTATTGTAAGCTAAGCTACAAGTAGCTTACCTCTCCAAAATTGAAAGGAAAAATTCTGCGCAGGCACACTGCTGTCAATTCTACCTCATACATTGCATTGAAATTACTGTGTGAATTGCATGCTACATGTGAGAATTGCTGCTAACATAAAATTTTCGCGTTAGACGAGTTGCTAACTTACTATATAGGCCTACACAAAGCATCATTTTTACATAAGTTATGTTATTTTTTTCTTCCCCAGTTGGATAATTAAAACGACTGAATGCATACATGCATGTAAATATTATGACTCTATAGTGGCGGATCCAGGCGGGGGCGCAGAGGACGCCCCTAGTAATTTTTCTCCCTTGTGTTTTTTTTTCTTCGCAGACATGGCAGAGCTGCGATTTTGCATATTTCGACTTAAATAGTCCATCAGCCTACTGTGACATTAATTGTGATTGTGCATGAATATGATTAAGCAGTCCATCAATGTGCTATATAGGCCTAATGACATACGCCAAACCTTCCTTCGCGATGTTTATCATTATCGTAGCGAATTCAAGATTAGACGGTTCCAAGTGTATAGTTTGTATGACAGGGACATCCTACTCTGCACCATGATATGCCAATCTGCGCTATTGACATAGGCGGTGAATTAAACGCATCTGAAATGAAACCTTTTTCCTGATTCTCACCAACTGCGTGTAAAGTGAATGGGATGCAGAGAAGGACGCCAAATATTTTGTTAAGTGCAAAAATGAGAGAGGTGTATATGCCATCGAAATTGATACTGTTCTTCCTTTCTAGGCCAAATTTTGCCGATATTTTTAAAAGAGATATTGAAAAATTCTTCGTCTATCATTGAATGTTTTATTCAAATTCAATCATCCACAATTCCAGAACATTTCATTTCATTGTTAGAGTTTACAAGCTGTGAAAAATTGAGCAAAATCAGACGATCCGTTCAAAAGTTCGGATTTTTCTATAATGCTCCTTGAGTTGGCAACCTACATATAGACACAAAATGTTTCAATCATGGAGAACTCTCCAATGCACTTTGTACACAAAATTTCACATTTTGTTCCTTTGAAATAGAATTAGACAAGGAATCAACAAGATTCATCCCAAATTGCATGCAAATTAAAAAAAAGTTACAAAAAGGATTGTCTACTTTTTAGAAGAAAAACAAATGAAATTCTGTGTCCAGTCAATAATAACTTTGAAAATTCTTCGAATGGATCTTCCGATTTTGCTTACATTTTGAACAATCTGAGCATTGTATTTTTGTCCAGCTATTAACAACACATTCATGTCAGCGGTCAATTCCAATATAAAAGAAGAACTTCTCCACTGTTGAATTATTGCGCGTTTTTAATAGTGCGACGAAATTGAGCTGGATCTATTTTCGACCTCGCTCTACCGAAGCCAGGGGCAACAACGTATGTTTCCCTTGAGCACCGTCATCGTCGATCGTCAATTCTCCGAGAAACGTATTTTATTCAAAATTTAGCCAATGAGGGAATCTATATGTAAACTTTGACCCTTCTCAATCTTTCTCGTGGTGTTTTTCTATTGGTTATTAGTATCTCAATTAAACTTGGTATTCAACCCTCTTAATGTTTGTTAACATTAGCCTGTATTCAAGACTTCCAATCCCTGCTTCAAATACATAAAACCAATTGTATAAGGTCCGCATGAGTGCTGTCTATTATGAAGCATGGTGCAAAGGTTCCATGAACCCTCCATAGTCCGTGAATACTTCGTAATTCCCCGACTAGAATGATTACTTAAGCCCTGGTCACATAGGACCCCGGAAGCAACACGATTCACCCGACTCGTAGTTATGAGGCAGTTAACTGTGAATTAACAAAGAGTCGGGGTGAATCGTGTTGCTTCCGGGGTCCTATGTGACTAGGGCTTAAGGAAAGCAATTATTGACAGGGTCTTTTATTTCAACTGACTCTTGGTGTTTGTTTGCGACTGAGAAATAGATATAAGAGATTAATCAAACTGAACTTCGACTCCATTTTATGACCTTTAAACCTCCCATCATTATACGTGGTCTGTGTTCACAGCAGAATAGGTTCAATTTAAAGTGAGCATGCGGTATATACTCATCTGCCTGCTACGAGTACAGTATTCATGGTATTTGATATCTCTCCCTTCACCTTGGTAAGTCTTATCCTATGCTCATTTTACTACAGCAACTTAACTGAAGACTTGCATACGTGTGAAATATTGTTTCTTCTGTAACAACTAGACCCGGTCTCTCCTATATCATTGGCGAAAGAGATGAAGTATAATATTGAAGAGGGGCGTGTCTGTGACCAAACATTTCGAAGGGAGCTACAAGTGTCTGTATCGTCCCCAAGGACGATTTATTCTCTCTAAATTTTGCGTTTGGATCCGTCATTGATATCATATACGAAAGCGATCAGCGGGAAACCGGCATTATTCAAAGTTTGAAAGAAAATGTTCAATCTATACTGTCACCTTCGACCAAGATGAGTTCATTTAATCATACTTTTCATAAAAATGACATGCGGCATATTTCGAAATGGAGCATGTCGCCTTCTGATTTGGCATCTAAATTCATTCTCCGTAAATTATAGTTTTAAAACAGAAAACAAGCAAACAAAAATAGAAACGTAAAGTATTTCAAGTCGCTTGCGCTCTTCACATTTGACTAGACTATGTGATCTGAGGGGAACATGAATATAAAATCTTGATTTTAAAGAAATCTTTAATAATACTCGCGCACTGGTGGTGTGTGAAATCATGAAAACACAGCCCTGGCACGTTTCAAAATATAGGCCACACATTGAGAAATTAGGTACAATATATAGTAGCATCTTCATATGCACTCTGAAGAATATATCTCTACGGAAGGAGCAAATTGAGTGAGCTTGAATATGATATTATCAATGCGGATGATAATACCACTCTCGAATATTTGCTGCAAGTTACTGTAAATTTGCCTCCCATTACAAATCTGGTCTTTGAATTGAGTCTGTTTGCTGTGTTCACGTAGAAAACCAGTGTACAATATTTTGCACATCTTTTCCCTTGATTTTTTTCTTCTTATTATTTTTTGATTTGATTTGATTTAATTTAATTTAATTTAATTTGTCTGTTCAGGATTTAGTCCACTAATAGCAAGGCGATTAGAAACGCCGATATACACGTTTTTCTCCTGCGTTTGATGTACCCTAGTACACTGACTAGGCGCTCAAGCATTTCAACAATTTTTCTGCACGATAATGTGGACACTATGGACAGATTTCTTAAAGGAAATTTAATAATAAATTATATGTGTTATCTACGCAAAAAGGTTGTTCTTGGCAACCTGAGAGCTTGCCCGACATCGCAACAATTTATGTATACAAAATGAATTGTAATTAATGTAGTTCAAGTTTTACTGACCGATTGACTGATGGCGATTGTCAGAACCACTACACCACAATCATGAATAATTGATGATTGATATCTGCACCACGATACTCGACATTATCAAGAATTGTTTATGTTTAAGGTCTTAATTTACGCCCCACCCCTCCGGATATAAACTATTATTATTATTTTTTAAAATTATTATTAAGCTCTGGTATTGTTAAAAAAAAGCTTTTATATCAACGACATTTAGTTGGTTGGTTGGTTGACTTTATTTATTCACGGTAAAAACAAAATATTACAAAATTGTGCCCGCACTCAGCTACAAGCTGTTTTTCAGGGAGGCCATGATACAAGCTGTTTTCCATTGTTTCAGGAGTTTTCTGATTATAAAGATTTGAAAGATTTTATTATTAACTCTATAGACCCCTTTCGGGGTATGAGAGCATAGCATATTTACAAGTTATAAACAAACTAGAATACCTAGCAATAATAATTATTAAAACACATATAACTGTCAATAGTATAAAAACGTCAATTACAATGATAATAGAGAAAAATACAAAAGTCAAAACAACCAATTCCTGAATGACAAAAAGGGCAAGAATACCAACTACATATTGAGTTTGTCTGGGCGTTTAACCCTTCTACCACTGTCATTCCCGATCTCTCTCCCCCTCTCTCTCTCTCTCTCTCTCTCTCTCTCTTGTTTAGTGTGTTTAATTGATAATGAAGTACTCGATATCAACACTGGTTTCTACGGTTGTCACCGTGATGGTCGTCACTGATGTCGTTCATGGAGAGATGAAACCAACAAAGTTCGCAAAAGGTAGGGTTTGACGACAAACCTCAAAACTGTTTAATTGGTGTGTCTAGGACCAAGTTCGGGATTCGAGGCGACTTTAACCCTAACTTACCTGGGCTATTTTCGGAGCTAATATTCCTGGGGGGGGGGGGGGG
>BQKZ01000787.1:102593-133518 GCA_036244855.1 Temnopleurus reevesii
ACTGTCAGTGCGATGTTCCCCATCAGGGCGAAATGATATATACAATTGAGTGTCGTCTGCATAGCAATGACATGAAATATTAGAGAAATGGCTTTGAATTGTGTTGAGAAGATTTGTTGTGTAAAGTGTGAAAAGGAGGGGTCCGAGGCGTGATCCTAAAAAGACAATATATAAAGAGAATTGTACTCTTTATATAGTGATTGATTTATTAATTTTTTCATTCATTCATTCAATATGGTTGATTAAAATGTTTTCATCGCAGCCGGAATGATCGATTTAGCAAAAGTGTAAAAACTCTCAGGGTACAATGTTTGACCCGAGGTGCCAATAATGCTGTCTGGGCACAGCTTTTAACGCTACAGGTTTCATTGTGTGTTGCGTCTATTCAGGCTTGGGGGCACAACTTTTTACCATAAAATTTCGACGCGAGTCAAATCAGCTACACCACAATACTGTATAATATTTTACCTTCGATTCCTGCTAATGATTTTTCTCCTTCAACCCCTTCAAACCCTTTCTCCTACATAGTCAAAATGTTATAGGATTTTTCCAAGTATCTGGGGAAGAACATTAACGTAGTATGCTGTAAGATAAAAAGTGAACAGCACTGCCGAGAAGCGTAAGGAGATGCCTGTATGACAGTTATAAATGGAGTTGCAAACCAGTCTGCTTGTAGATGCAGGACGCAGTTTTTTCTTTGTTTGATATTAGTTTTGGTGTTTTTTAATATGTGATTGAGGGTAATTCATGTGACTGTGCCGATGAGGGAGGTGGGTAACACTAACATTAACATTACCAATGGGCAAAATATGCCTCCTAACAATCGTCCATCTCTCTTACATTTTTAATCCGATGCAGCCATAAATTAAAAAAAAATCAAGTAAGTGTTCGATTTGCAAATTTGACAAAAGTTAGTTCAATGAGTTTTGACATATTATTCATCTTTGCCATATTTTTCAAACATTGACAAAAATATTGATTCGTTTGGTGTTCCCTTTTATTCTTTTTTCAAAGAGATTATTATTAATTATCAATCTAACATTTTATAATATTCTAAAGTGTCATTAAAGCAGTCTTTCCACTTTCTCCAAGCTCTGTAGGTTTGCTAAAATATATTTTGTGCATAAAAAGTAAAAATTCTGAGGGAATATGACAGAAAAATATTTATTTTTTATTTTCTGTTTGGCGCCCTCTTAAGGTGAATTTTGCTATAACTATAGTTATTGAGTATTAATTTTAATATTTATGCATATAGATGTATGAAATATGTAAAACAGTATTATGAACTCTGTATGAAAATGTTTTATATGTCAAAATAAACACATTGGAGGCTAGTTTCGCTTTTTTAAGACCATATGCAAACACATCCCAAAATTTCAAATTCAGTTATGGCTATAGCGGCAATTTTGAAAGAAATTGTGAACATTTAGGTTTAAAAAGTTAACCCTGCAGTCATAAATGTTAGTGCATATACCCATTCTTGTTGTGTACCATGAATGAAATGAAAGTTCATTTGTAAATTCGATAAAAACTTAGAATACTACTAATGTTCATGTTGATGATGGCAGCCATTTTGAAAATGGCCGCCATTTTTGTTACAGGCCGATACAGAGATGCCCTCACTTCTAAAATTTATCAAATAGACATAATCAACACGTGTGCCAAATTTCATGCTTGTTTCACAAATCCCACAATCATTTCACATATCTCTCTAGCTACTTGTGAGGTATAGAGTAAATCACTAACATTCTTGCTACTACCTACGTCCTTCCATTCAGATTTTAAATTCAATTTTGACGGCGCACACTCTCTCAAGACGCACGACCCATTATATGACAGGTTGGAATTATTTCTAGTCCTCATTTTAGTTTTTCCAAACTGATATAATATTTTAAGTGTATAACATACAATGTTTTAATGTGGTTGTTTTACTAGAGCAAGAGGAAAATACTGGCAGCAACAAAGGCAAGTAAAGAAGAGATCGTTAACAACCAGGCAGACAAAGACGAACGACAAGCTACACAGAAGACAAGCGAGAAAGGAGACAAAAGTCAACCAAAAACAGATGAGAAACCAACAACAAAGAAAGGCTCGAAGGGAAAGGACGAATTATAAAAAAAAGGAAGATAAGATAGAGTTAAAACTACCATATTCTGAAATATGCGACTTACAGAGTAGTTAATTAGGAATTGGTGGCCAATTGAATGAAGTGGTCTTAGGTGGCTATTTTCTTGTTGCTAGATGCCATATGTAACTTCTTTTTCTAGCATATATGGACTTATCAACGTTTAGTTGTCTTTGGTAGAGAGATAGCCAACAAAGACTTACCAAGCAGGAGGTCATTTATAAAAAATTCCTTCTATTGACCACATTGGGTGACTTCAAGTACGGTGTTCGGTGTTGGTGTTGGTGTTGAGAGAGCAAAACGGTCCGTAAACCGAGCTCCAACACCGTTGTCAGTTTACAGAAGTGATACAGAAACGACCGGAAATACGTCAGAATTATGCGAGGTCTACCCCAACAACCGACAGGCTTCAAGTTTGGTGTTGAGGCTGGTGTTGGTTTTGCTGCAACACCAACACCAGCGTTCAACACCGTACTTGAAGTCACCCAATACGTTTGTGAACGAAATACCTATAAGAGAGAGAGAGATACACGTTATCGTATTGTGGCATGACTTCACAGTTATTAACAACAACTTCATTACTCATTACACCTTATTATTTACTTTGTTCCTGTAAATTACCTATGGATCATAGAAATTAATCGTTAAAAGCGATAAAACATGTCAAGCTAACAACAAATACTTAGAGATTAAGCACCAATCTCACACAAAGTACATCATACAATTGGTGTAATCAATGGTCTTCGTTTTATGCGCAATTTGTTTTACTCCCGACAAATTACGGAAGTGAGTAAATAAACCATCCAGTAATGAATAAAATACTTTTTGGACTTGCAATAGATTGCGGAAACTCTATACGAGCTATGCATTTATAAAAGATGCCGTTCACAAATACCAAACAAGACAAAGAGAAAACTATCGCCTACCACTAATGAGAACACACTTAGCACAAAATACATTTATATACATACTTCGGTCCCAAATACTGGTATTCTCTTGATATCAATATAAAACAAGCCCCAAGTCTTAATATATTTAAACTCAAGTTGAAAAGACAGCTCCTTGATTCACACACCCTTCCATCAGCCGTTTCGTTTTCCTAACTTTATTTCAAATATGAATGTTTTTTTTTCACAAATAAAACATTTTCTTATAAGGTATTTGCCTCATGAATCCTTGGTACAGCTGCGCCTGCCCTCTCTTTTTTTTTCTTGTCCTTCTCTCTATCTCTGCCCCTCCCTATATTACTATTCATACCGTTTGTTAAATGCACAAAATCTTATATCTCTTTGGTTGCATCTCCGTACTCCACCATTTCTTTATTTGTTACTTTTATCCTTAATCAAATTATTTCTTATTCCTTATAACGACTCTCATTATTTTCTTTAGTGCAACCTTAATCCGGGGGTGTGCATATCACAAGCTTTGCTTTGTCCAGCACATCCCTCCTTTTCCTAATCATAAATGCTTGGTCGTTTAAATCAACCCTTGAATTTGTAAACAATTATCCTGTAAATATTTGTATGTGATTTTCCTTTGTAATTTTGTTTCAATTTATGTTTACTCGATATTATTCCCACTTATATTTTGTTATATTGTACATTTTTTTAAATGGAAATAAATCATATCAAATAAATAGATAATTCACGTATCAGGAAATTGTATTTTACTATCGAAGGAATTACCCTTACTTATAATTACTCCCTTACTTGCTTTATACTCGATGAAAATACATTATTGTAACGTATTTTAGGAAGCCCAATTTATCAAGGCCTGTTTCTGGAGAATTTCTCTATTTATCTCTAATGTAAATGTATGAATTTTATTCAATAGGAGAGAGTATTACTCGATGTAAATATTATGCGTTCTTTATTCACAAAAATAATTGTAGTTGAAGACCTGAAAGCTTGCTCAAGGCTTGCCCGGTGACGGTAGCAACAAGTCATATTTGCAAAGTGGATTCTAAGTGTACAGGTTCAATCGACCACTTTTGTAATGTATCAAAATTGCATGCATACTTACAAGCAATGTTCACCTGATATGGAATGTGGATAGCCTGCAGTGGTTGTTGTAAGTTTAGTCAAGTTTATTATGTTTTAGCCAAAAAGAAGTGACCGTTTTTTCACCCAAAGAGTGACATATCCAGATACCACTGGGTTTTTTTTTGTATGATGGTCTAGGGGGGGGGTATCAAACTCAAATCTGGTGGATGCCAATGCCAATCAAATGTCCCCCCAAGGGTGCCCAAGTGGCACCCACCTTTGAGTTGAGTACCCCCTAGACTATCACATTCACAAAAACCAGCATTATCATAATTTGTCATGGTCCGGCTACGATTCTCCTTGACTATTTGTTCATGCAGCCTAGCAAACTTAATGTATGCAAGTAGCATTTTGAACATTGTTCATTTTATTAAATTAATTTATTTTTGACAACTGAATAATAGTTTGTCTTTGGGAAAACGTGATACATATGAATACATTATAAAAGTGGTCTGTTGGTATGAACAGGTTTAAAGAGTATCTGAGGGTGTGCAGACTTCTACAGATATATATATATATATATATATATATATATATAATTTGTATTTCACTAAAGTACATATATTTAACCCAACATTTTCCGGCATTATAATATGGATTACTAGATAATGAATTAGAAACAATTAATTCATTCAAGATCAACACACAGAGCCTAACCCCTGAATTCATTGGCCCCATACCTCTATTAAAGTAGAACAAACTTGATATTAAATACCCTAAAATTTGGTATTATTGTGGACTTTGGGGCCTAATTCAGCATTCTATACCATTTTTTTTTCACTATGGAGAGAAATTTGTACGCAATAAACCACTAATTAGTCATTTAATAATCACCCCCCTGGATGAGATGCGCAGAACATTTGTGAACTTACGCTACTGCGCAACTACGTCATCAAGTAGCGTTGTAAATTGACTGCAGAATATATAAACGCGCGCTCGATGTAGTTTCTGAATCAAATCTTAGATGAATTTATGTTATTCTTTGTTTTTCACTTATTCTATTAATTGATGAACATCCAGCATTAATGTATATCCTTTTGTTATTCTTTATTTTGCATTTTTTGTCTATCCTGCTATCATTCTATCTTTATTCTTTATTTTGTATTTTTGGTCTATTCTGCCATCATTCTTTGTTAATTGTTTATTCTTTCCTCATTTTCCGTCTATCCTTTTGTAATTCTTTGTTTTTCGTTTATCTTATCCGCATTTTCTGTCTATTCTTATGTTATCCTTTGTTTGTAAATTTCTATCCTCATTTTCTGTTTATCCTTATGTTATTCTTTGTTTATCGCTTATTCTATCTTTATTTTCTGTCCATCCTTACGTTATTCTTTGTTTTTCACTTATTCTATCATCAGTTTATGTTTATTCCTATGTTATTCTTTGTTTATTGCTTATGCTATCCTCATTATCTGTCTATCCTTATGTTATTCTTTGTTTATCGCTTATTCTATCTTTATTTTCTGTATATCCTTATGTTATTATTTGTGTTTCACTTATTGTATCATCATTTTCTGTTTATTCCTATGTAATTCTTTGTTTTTAGTTAGTTTATCCGCATTTTCTGTCTATCCTTATGTTATCCTTTGTTTGTAAAATATTCTATCCTCATTTTCTGTCTATCCTAATATAATTCTTTGTTTATCGCTTATTCTATCTTTATTTTCTGTCCATCCTTATCTTATTCTTTTTTTATCACTTATTCTATCATCATTTTATGTTTATTCCTAAGTTATTCTTTGTTTATTGCTTATTCTATCCACATTATCTGTCTATCCTTATGTTATTCTTTGTTTATCGCTCATTCTATCTTTATTTTCTGTCTATCTTTATGTTATTCTTTGTTTTTTCACTTATTGTATCATCACTTTCTGTTTATTACTATGTAATTCTTTGTTTTTCGTTTATTTTATCCACATTTTCTTTCTATCCTTATGTAATCCCTTGTTTTGTAAAATATTCTATCCTCATTTTCTGTCTATCCTTATGTTATTCTATGTTTATTGCTTAGCCTATTCTATCTTTATTTTCTGTCCATCCTTATGTTATTCTTTGCTTTTCACTTATTCTATCATCATTTTATGTTTATTCCTATATGTTATTCTTTGTTTATTGCCTATTCTATCCTCATTATCTGTCTATCCTTATGTTATTCTTTGTTTATCGCTTATTCTATCTTTATTTTCTGTCTATCCTTATGTTATTCTTTGTTTTTCACTTATTGTATCATCATTTTCTGTTTATTCCTATGTAATTCTTTGTTTATTGCTTATTCTTTCCTCATTTTCCGTCTATCCTTTTGATATTTTCTGCTTTTCATATGTTCTATCCTCACTTTCTGTCTATCATTATGTAATTCTTTGTTTATTGCTTATTCTATCTTTATTTTCTGTCTATCATTTTGATCTCCTTTGTTTTTCATTTATTCTATCCTCATTTTTGTCTATCCTGCTATTATTCTTTGTTTATCGTTTATTCTTTCCTCATTTTCCTTCTATCCTTTTGTTATTCTTCGTTTTTGGATTATTCTATCCGCATTAATGTCTATCCTTTTGTTATCCTTTGTTTTTCATTTATTCTATCCTCGTACTGTTTCTTTGACAAATTAGTTCAAAATAGTCTAAATATCTCAATTTAAAACAGATGGATTTTAGTGTACAAGCGTACATAAATGAACTGATCAAATCGATGGAAGCTATATCATGACGTCACAACCAAATGGGTGCACTCGCTATAGGAAACGACCCCACGCAATGAACTACGTGGGGGGTAAATCAGAAAATTTCATTTTTCTGATTTTAATGATACTTTTATGAACGGAAATGAATCTTAAAGTGTTATATACAGCTCCAGGACCCTACTCAAATATAATAAGCCTTTATTAACGATCCCAAGTGTATTCCACTTTAAACTACCGTGTGAAGCACAAGTTGTCTTTTGATTTCTCTGAGGAAATGTTAGATTGTCAAAAGTCATTATTTTGAAACACTTCTTCAGTGTTATGGTTTTGTTTATGGGAGTTGGTTTTTGTGGATACCAACAACTAGAAAATTATTATTTTTGGCCTCAGTCGTTGGCAAGAACTAATGATATCTTCTTTGTCACTGAAGCATTTGACATATATTTTTTTCATTATACAATGTTAGCTTTAATATAAAATAAAATTTAAAAATAAACACGAGCAAGCTGGTGATTTGTAAATATAGGATCACACAAGGTAAATTAAGGATCATATCATATCTTTTTAAAGATATAATAATTTTCCTTTGATATCAATCTAACAAAGAGAAAAATTGAGCGTGATCGAAGAAAAATATATCAAAATTGAAGCCGGGATTCGAACTTGGATGGCGGGATTCATAGTCATGCGTGTTAAGCGTTGCGCCACGAGACGCTGTCTGTTTAAGCATATAAATTTGTATTATATATCTCTAGTAGGAGGGGAAGGCGAAATCAATATAGAAATTGTTTAACATGATCACATGAAACAAGGTATAAAAGCTAACATGTGATTGTGCAAACAAAACTTATGACAAGTAACTTCAATGAGAAAAAAGATTGTGAAAAAAATCAAAATTGTCGCCGGGATTCGAACTTGGACAGGGGATTCATAGTCATGGGTGTTAACCGCTGTGCGTTAAAACATATAGTTTTGTATTAAACACAATATAAACCATTTCCGAAATATTAAGTGGGCCACATAAAATAGAACCGTACGCCGTGTATTCAACTGTGCGGACACAACAATCGCAAGCCGGTTCCGGTTTGAATAGCATTACAAAGGACCATTGAATTTGCATTAGACTTAATTTTTCGAAAATAGTTTATATCTTGTTCTCATATATCTTTATGAAGGAGGGGATGGCAAAATCGACATGAAAATGGTTTAACATATGACATGAAACAAGGTATAAAAGCTAATGTGTATTTATACATACAAAGATATGACAAGTTCAATTTAAAGATAAATGAAAAAATATATCAAAATTGTAGCCGGGATTCGAACTTGGACGGCGAATTCAGAGTCATGGGTGTTAACCGATGCATCACAAGACACTGTATGTCGAAACACATAGTTTTGTATTATATATCTTTACGAAGGAGGGAACGGCGAAATTGGTCATTCAAATTTAATTAGCGATCAGAATGGTATTGAAGATGATCAACTTGTATATAGTTAGAAAACTTTACGTCCATAACGATCCGGAAAATGATGATCTTGATTTGTATTCTAATGACCACCAGAGCGCCAAAAATAATTCACAGTGTAATGATTCTCAGATTAATGAACGTGAACTACAGGATGACGGTCATGAACACCAAAACCATCATGGAGATAATGAATACGAATTTCACAGTAATATCCTTATGAAACTTTGAGGCTTGAAAATCGGCCATCTTAATGGTCACATCATTACTGATAAACTTGATGAAATTATATTAATTTTGAGAAAACTTGAATTTGACATATTATGTATATCGGAAACATAGCTTCATAACCTTATATCATGTGATGATACTATGAACATTAATAATTACAATCTAATACGTAATGACAGATCTGGCAAATGTGGTGGCGGCGTGTCTATGTATAATACCTGACCTTAATCGTGATTCTTTAGAAGCTGTATGGATTGAACTGAAAAATATAAGACATGAAAGTATGTTACTTTGTTCTATATATAGGCCACCAATTGCAAAACCTGATTTTTTTTCTCCAAAATTTATTTGATGTACTTGAATCAAGTGTCAACAGAAGATAGGAATATAATGATTCTGGGTGACATAAATATTGATTACTTGGATTTGGGTAGTAAAACCGGAGCTCGAGTGTTGACCTTGAAAATCTATTCTTGCTTTCTCAATTGATACATAAACCAACAAGGGTCGGTTTAAGAACATCCAAATGCATTGATCATATTTATACGTCAATCCCCGATTTACATTTAATCTCTGACGTTGCACGCATTTCCATAAGCGATCATTATCTTAAATACACATGTTTAGAGGTGGATATGCCAAAAGCTAGTCACAAGATTCTTAGATTCCGAAATTACAAGGCATTTGACAAATACCTATTCCTCAATGATTTATCAGAGAATAGTATCCCTGATGTATCCCTGATAATGTCTTTACAGAGAATGAAAACGCCAATGTAAATACTTTATGGAATAAATGGAAAACTTCATCTTTGGATATTTGCCAGAAGCATGCAATTTTAAAAACATGCAGAATCAAATAACGGTGCTCTCCGTGGATAACGGAAGACATTATACAACTTATTTACAAAAGGGATTATCTCAAAAGAAAGTATGATAAAGATAAATGTACTAAATATCTTTTTGAATATCGCAAAACAAGAAACATTGTGACTTGCTTGATAAGAAAAAAAAAAATAATATTTTAATGAAATTTCTTGTAAATATAAGGACAATCCAAAGAAGATGTGGAAAGAATTTTAACATGATAGAAGGGAAGAAAAATAGAGGTGAATTTCCCATTGAGATTGACATCGATGAGATGAATGTGAATGTTGTCAATGCTGGTAAGGATATGAATAAGGCTTATTTTCACAGTAATATGGATTGCACACATCCGCAATGCATGTATGAATTTTCATTCACAAATGTTGATCCCAACAAAGTACTAAAACTACTCCGAGGATTTTCACGCTCAAGTAATTTAGATGTTTTTATTAGACTTTGATTCCAAATTATTATGTCTAGCTGCTCCAAATATTTATAAATTTCTCTCTAAAATATTAAATCTAAGCCTCTCCTTAGGATCAGTCCCTGATGATTGGAAAATTTCAAAAACTACTCCAATACATAAAGCAGAAGGGCTTAAATCGCAAAAAAAAATTATCGACCAATATCAGTTGTCTGTCACATTGCCAAATTAATTGAAAAACTTGTGAAAATTCAATTTGTTGATTATCTTCATAATCATGACCTTTTTCAGTGTTGATCAATTTGCTTTCTTACCGAATCACTCTACTGTCACCTGTGTGCACAGAGAGCATGGTTGATGACTGCAACAGTATAACTGCAACATGTAATATTTTCGCTGATGATGTTGTGTTTTATAGTACTGGTCCTGGTGCAAGTGCAATTGATATTGACATGCAAAATAACCTGAACAATATTAAAAAATGGTATGACAAAAATCATCTCACTATTAATGCTGACAAAAAAAAGCAATGATGTTTAAAAATAATTCCTCCGAAAAAAAAATTAATTTAGTCATTGATGACAAACCTGTTGAACAAGTCAAGACTATAAGATTTCTTGGAATAGTGATTGATGGAAACCTGAAGTAGAATTCACATATTGCACAATTATCTAAAAATTTGGTCTTTTTTTTAAATAATAATAATAAACACAGCATTTGTAATGCACCATCTATCTAGGTAAACTATTCCGAGGTGCAGAGGGATACAGTTATACAACAGAAAGATATGGATTTGTGACTATGCGTGAGTACAAATATTAACAAAAATATGACAGAAACAAATAGGATTTTAGATGTTTTTTGAAGGTTTCGAGCGAGCTTGCTGATCGGATCCCCAGTGGGAGAGCATTCTACAGAAATGGAGCTGATGTAGAAAATGCCTTCTCTCCCAGGAATAAATTTGTCTTTTGAACTGTGAGGTGTTGTTTGTTTGAAGAGCGCAAATTTCTTCCTGGTATCATTACTTCATGCATTGCACAAAGTCTTGTCTGACTACCTGCAGCACTATTTTTTTTAAGTACAATCCGATGAGATGTCCACAGTTATCATCGGAATACTTTGAGAAAGAAACATTGTTTTGATGATCAGGGTTAATAAGTAAACTCTGGAGTATGCTTCCCTCTTATGCGAGCAATCTTCAACAGAGACAGAGTGTTTGTAATGATGATGATAATAATAATAACAATAATAATAATAATAATGATAATAATAATAATACTAATAATAATAATAATGTAAACTTACCAAAGGCTGTGCCGTAAGTATGATCGATGCTTGGCCCTGTAAAGTCTGAGGGTGTACCGCCACTATTTCTCAACCAGTCCCTTGTATCTAAGCTAGCTTCATTGTACCAAGAACACTTGTCTTCCTCAAAATCACAAAATCCTATTAACAGAAATTGAAANGTATGATGTAGCCTTATACAATAAAGCATTTCCATAATCAATACGAGATATGATATATGAGTGGATTACAGAAGCTGCAACTTTGGATGACAAAGATTTCCTAATACTATGAATGTTACGTAATTGAAAGTATACAGATCGAACAGTAGTAGTAATATGTGATGACATAGATAATTCAGAGTAAAAATGAACTCCAAGATTTCTACAATGTGGTGAAGATTGTACCATTACACGCCCTATACGTATTGAACGACTATTTTCACTTAGTAAATTACAAAGTATTTTAAATGAATCATTATTAACATTAATGTACAAATCTAATATACAACCATGTTTGGACTATGCGATTTCAATTTGGGGAAATAAAATAGGTAAACAGGCTCTCTCAAAACTTACGAGACTTCAAAAACAAGCTGCTAGATATGTCACAGATAACTTCGTATTCACAAATTGTCGTGGTGACCAGATTAAAAAGACCTTATAACTCTAAAAAGCCCAAGCTATTTTGATGTCTCTGCGGCCCAAGGGGGGGGGGGGGCACATATGTTGTCCCCCTCAAGAATTTCCACAATATTTGGTGGATCGGGCTAAAATTTGGCACAGATGTAGAGCAAGTTGTAATCTACAATTTGGGATCATCAGAATTTTTCAAGGTCACCATTTGAGGGCGCAATTCAATAAAATACATTAAAAAAGGGTGAATTTTGTCACTTTTCATATGAGGTCTCTTAAAAGCAATATTATGAACAGAAATGTGATTGAAATGTGGTTTTATTCCCCTTTACTATCTTAGAAATGTATTCCATGACTTTATTTAGCATATTAGATGCATTTATGACAATAGATGCACCATGTCACATTTTACACAATATTGATCATAGAGGGCGCCAGACAGCTTTTGAAAATCTCATATTATTCCTTGAAATGTTCACTTTTTAGGCTCCAATCTTCATCAAAATGATTTTTAGGGCTTTCTGGAAGTGTCTGAGCTACTTTCTTTGGCATTTAGTAAAAAAAGGTATTTTCAAACATTGTTATTCATGAATAAAATCACTAAAAAACAAAAGAAATTGTCGGATCCCGTGTTTTCTGTTCGAGATGCACAGGAGAAGGCAAAATCAACTAAAATATGATAAATTGTGACTATTTCCAAGCATTTTGGGCCGACTTGGAGCTGAAAAACTGAAATTATTCGAAAAACGGACAAACATGCCTTTTGTTTTATGGTTGCCATGGCAACATGAACTAATAATATCCGCAACAAAATTTAAGAAAAAGTCAACAAATTTGAGCGTCATCGGACCGAAGATGGAGAAATGGTTTACGATTATGTGGTAGGGGGAGGGGGGGGGGGCACGTTCCCTTTTAATGGAAAATAAAAACCAGAGGGGACCTTAATATCTCCTCATTTTAGATCAAATCATATTTCCACTGTGTGCAGTGGCAATTGATTCAGACGATTCCATGAATAAAATGAATTCAATACGATTGTGATTTAGTACACAATAGAAGCCAAAATACCTTCACGCTATATCTTCTGGGCCCAAACCAGTAGAAAATTTCTGCAGTAATTATGCTTACATTTAAACCTTATTTTAAATGGGACATCAAATTAAATCAAGACACAAGTTTGGAGGTCCTTTCAATGTCTAATGAGCCAAAACAGGTGCTCATTTGGTGCAAAGTACTAGGCACCCTTGACATCTCCGCTGTTATTTTCATAGCATCAAATGTGCATTTACAGACGGTAATAATTCCATAAATGTTGTGATGAATTTTGTGCACAGGCCTAAGTGTAATTTTAATTTTGCATAAAACCCTGTGGGAGACCGTCTGTCGGGGCCCAAAACAACAAAATATTGTCTGTCTTGGGTCATTCAATATTCTTAGCTGTTAAAGTTTTTGTTTAGATTTGAGTTCATGGTACCTCCCATGTTAGCTTTTGGGGCCTGTGGCGCCTGTATAGCCCAAACAGGTGCTGTTTGATTGAAAGTAAGATTTACAGGGAACTTTGACATTTCCACAATTTCTATATCAAATGTGCATATTTAGGTAATTGCTTTCCTTTACATACAAGGTAATTAATGTATCCATTAAAGTAGAACAAACTTGATATTAAAGCCCGTGTATAGTTTTGGTAAAGATTAAAGAAATGTGAATTTTGGGGATATATACCATGACATATAGTTTGTATACACATTTCGAGATCATAGCATAATTTTCTACGAGCGAATTCTTTTGAAAATTTGAATTTGACCGTTAAATCGTATTTAGCGCCCTCTCTTGGTTATAGCAATATTTTGCTTCTTATTGGGCATATACAAAATTATTTCCAAGATTCTATTAAAGCATGCTAAAAAGGAATACATAAAGAATAAATTCTGACATTTTCATCCAATTCTGTTCATGAGAAGCTGTCCTTTATCAAGAAAGAAAATATTGAATTAGCGTCGGGGGCTACGACGCTAAAATATTTTCCACACTTTAGGTTATAACTTTTCCAAAACTTGTTAATTTTTCGTACAATCTTTTGTACAACATGTTCATGATATCATGTTTCTTTTTAAGTAGATTTGAAGACAAAATTTGGCGATAAAAATATTGGCTTTTACCAAAACTGTACTTGGGCTTTAAATACCCTAAAATTTGGTATCATTGTGGACTTTGGGGCCTAATTGAGCATTCTATGCCATTTTTTCACTATAGAGACAAAATTTGTACGCAAAAAAACCACTAATTAGTCATTTAATAATCACCCCCTGGATGAGATGCGCAGAACGTTAGTGAACTTACGCTACTGCGCAACTACGTCATCATTTAGCGTTGTGAATTGTCTGCAGAATACATGAACGCGTTCTCGATGTAATTTCTTAATAAAATCAATGTAGTTTCTGAATCAAATCGGGGATGAATTTATGTTATTCTTTGTTTTCACTTATTCTGTTTGCATTAATGTCTTTCCTTTTGTTATCCTTTGTTTTGTATTTATTCTATCCTCATTTTTGTCTATCCTGCCATCATTCTTTGTTTATCGTTTATTCTTTCCTCATTTTCCATCTATCCTTTTGTAATTCTTTGGTTTTTTCGTTTATTCTATCCGCATTTTCTGTCTATCCTTATGTTATTCTTTGTTTATAGCTTATTCTGTCTTTATTTTCTGTCTATCCTTATGTTATTCTTTGTTTTTCACTTATTATATTATCATTTTCTGTTTATTCCTATATTATTCTTTGTTTATTGCTTATTCTTTCCCCATTTCCCGTCTATCATTTTGTTATTCTTTGTACTTCGTTTATTCTATCCGCATTAATGCATATCCTTTAGTTATCCTTTGTTTTTCATTTATTCTATCCTCATTTTCTGTCTATCCTGCTACTATTCTTTGTTTATCGTTTATTCTTTCCTCATTTTCTGCCTATCCGTTTGTTATCCTTTGTTTTTCACTTATTCTATCATCATTTTATGTTTATTCCTGTGTTATTCTTTGTTTATTGCTTATTCTATCCTCATTTTCTGCCTATCCTGCTATTATTCTTTGTTGATCATTTATTCTTTCGTCATTTTCCGTCTATCCTTTTGTTATTCTTCGTTTTTCGTATTCTGTCCGCATTATAATGTCTATCCTTTTGTTATCCTTTGTTTTTCATTTATTGTATCCTCGTATTGTTTCTTTGACAAATTAGTTTGAAATAGTATAAATACCTCAGTTAAAAAAAACATGGATTTTAGTATAAAAGGGTACATAAAACAACTGGTCGAATCGATGGAAGCTACCTCATGACGTCACAACAATATAAGTGCACTCGCTCACGGAAACGACCCCACGCAATGAACTACGTGGGGGTAAATCAGAAAATTGCATTTTTCTGATTTTAATTATATATTTATGAACGGAAATAAATCCCAAAGTTTATATACACCTCCAGGACCATACTCATATATAATAAGCCTTTTTTTGACGATCCCAAGTGTATTCCACTTTAATGTTATGATGACTTTGTACACAGGCCTATGGGAAAGTGAAATTTTCAATTTGTACACATCCTTATGGGGAACCGAGATTTTAAGGGCGTCTGTCGAGCCCAAAACATCAGAAATTTTGTCTGTCATGGGTCATTCAATATTCTGGGGAGTCTATGCTATCATTTCAAACCGGTTTTGAGTGGTACTGTACCTCCCATGTTAGGTTCTGGGCCCTTTTTGGTGTCTGTAGAGCCCAAACAGGTGCCCGTTTGGCTGAAAGTAAGAAATACAGGGACCTTTGACATTTCCGCAATTTCTATTGTATGAAATGTGCATATTTAGGTAATAGCCTTCCTTTTTTAGCTTTACATACAATGTAATTGATGTATCCATGAATCTTATGATGAATTTGTACACAGGCCTATGGGAAAATGAAATTTATATTTTGTACACATCCTTATGGGGAACCAACATTTTAAGGGCGTCTGTTGGGCCCAAAACAGCAAAAATTTTGTCTGTCATGGGTTATTCAATTATTCTGGGGTGTCTATGATTTCCTTTGAATCTGGTTTTGAGTGGTACCTCCTATGTTTGATTCAGACCCAATTTGCGGGCCCTTTGGGGGCGTCTGTCGAGCCCTTTGCAGCAGAAAATTTGTCTGTCAAGGTTCATTCAATAATTTTTGGGATAAACCAATGTGATTGATTGGAGTTACAAGTGGTACCTAGGATGTTTGATCTAACCCAATTTTTTGGCAGCAGATAGGACCCGGCAGACGCCCGGATCCGCATATACTGCATTTAGTCCTATACGTTCCAATGGCCAGACCTTGGTACCTCGTTCGTTTGATCAAAGTGCACTGGGCTCCCTAGCTATTTTGTTAAGTACCTACTGAAGCGGGGTTACCAACTTGTATTGTAATCGTGCCGATTGTAACTTGTCTACAGGTACTTAACCCTCTTATATAACCTTTTTATATAAAGTAATTCTAAGAGTGAATGCATTTACGCTCAATCTATCTTGTAAATGTGCACACACCTTGTACTTTTTTCTTTTTACAGCCAATTCCTTATTTTCGATGAACACTTTTGTTCCATCTTTCCTCTACAGTACCTCAGAAAAAAATTATTGCTCCTACACTTGTTCCATCTTTCCTCTACAGTACCTCAGAAAAAATTATTGCTCCTACACTTGTATCTAGGCTTTGCTATTTGTGTTTTTTCCCTTTTCTTTCAATATGCCACTGATCTCACATCAGTAACTTAAAATAATGAGAATTTTCGGTGTAGTAATCATTCTTTCTTATTAAAAAAAAAGATCTTTACATCGTTCTACCAGTTTGCATATTATTTTTCCGGGTTCGCTCTTCTTTATTCATTTTTTGTATTCTGTTTTTTGCAATTATTATTATGGGAATAAAATATCCATGCATCTGTTGTGAAGAACCAGTGAAAAAAAATCAAAAAGCTCTGAGATGTCCAGGGCCCCGTAACATAAACGTTTGCGATTAATCGCTAATCTGATAGCGATTGATATCAATCGCAAGTCTATGGCAAATCATGTACTAAAGTTTGCAATTGATCGCAAAATCAAATAGCGATTAATCGCAAACCTTTGTGTTACGGGGCCCAGAATGTAGTGAATGGACTCATATAAAATGAGGAAAATTCTAAATACAATGACCAAAACAAAGACTTTGTTGATTTTTAAATGCAATAAATGCTTGTTAAGAGAGTTACCATTTTGGGATATGGAACAAGAAATCGGTCCCAAATGTTTGCGGTAAATGGCAAATGTAACGAAACAAATATATCACTATAACATAAGAATAGATGAATTCCCATCTGGTAAAGAAATAAAACTTGCATGTTAATACAAGAAGTTTGAGAAATAAAGTGATTGACGTGCAGCGTTTCTTAAAGCAAAATAACTATGACCTGCTTGGCCTATCTGAAACGTGGTTAAATGATGATATATGATGATGTTTCTCAACTTGCAAAAAGCGTTCTGTGTTATTCCAATTGACTTAATTCTTGATAAGAAGCCTTATTATGGTATTAACACTGTGAATTACGATGGTTTCAAGCTTATTTAACTAATAGACAACAGTGTGTTTCGATCAAAGACATGACAAGTTCATTTTTACCACTTAAAACAGGAGTGCCCCAGAGTTCAATACTTGGGCCTCTGATTTTCTGTTTATATGTGAATGACATAGCCAATCTACCCTTGCACAATAAATCTAAATTGTACTTATACGCTGATGATACAGCCCTTTTAAATAAAGATTTCAACAAAATACAAGAAAATTTGCAGTCAGATTTGAATTTAATTGCAAAATGGCTTAAGGTTAATCAAATGTATCTACATCCCCTTAAAACTATTAAAACAATGACTTTTGGTACCAAACGCAAAATAAAAATTAGATCATTTGTAATCTATTTTGAAAATGTCATTTTAGAGCATGTAGACAAAATAAAATACTTGATTCACTGGAACCAGTCTCTTTCCCTTACATTGGTGTCATATTAATGAGGATAAGGAATACAACACATTATTTTGAAAATATTTCATATTTATGTGTCATCTTCAATTGCAAAGGCACAATTGATGCAATTTATGCAGTCAAATCTAAACAAATTAAGTTTTTGAAAATTTTGGCTTGCCTTTGTAACGTTTACAAATGCAATCAAGGCTCGCACAGCTTTTGAGATCAAATTTCTTGTGCCTGAATTCATTCTTCTTTATGGATGCAATTAATATACTTTACATGATTACATACAGAATAGAAGATTTCTTTGTCGGTTACGAGTATTCATAGTAAAATAAGGTAGCTAAATAATAAAACCGTTGGAGGAAAGTAAAAGTTCAATATTTCGGCCATAGGCATTTGTCAAGGACAATTTTATTGAAGCGTTAAACCAAAACAAGATGGAGCACACCAGTGCACGGGAAAGCTATGTCGTAATAATGCCAGTGTATAATACAGAAGAAGGAAAGGAGAGAAGAGAGGGGACAGCAGAAAGAGGAGGTAAGGAATAGGAAAGACTGGAAAGAGGAGAGAAAAAGAAAGAAAGATAGATTATGGAGGTTTCGGTTTTATTCGTCACAGTCACAGTGACAGTCGACCGGAAGTAGCACGTCATAGCTTTACGCATCTGCTCATTGTTACATGCGCAACTACCTTTGACGTAACAATCAGCAGACGCACAAAACTATGACCTACCCTTCATCACAGATGACTGAAATCGAATACACTATATTAAGAGAGAGAGAAGAGAGAGAGAAGAGAGAGAGAAGAGAGAAAGAGAGAGAAAGAGAGAAGAGAGAGAAGAGAGAGAGAAGAGAGAGAGAGAGAAGAGAGAGAGAGAGAAGAGAGAGAGAGAGAGAAGATAGAGAGCGAGAGAGAGAGAGAGAGGAAAGAGGACAGGGTGTAGAAGACCAGAGGTGGTAGGTCATAGTTTTGTGCGTCTGCTGATTGTTACGTCAAAGGTAGTTGCGCATGTAACAATGAGCAGACGCGTAAAGCTATGATGTGCTACTCCCGGTCGACTGTCACTGTGACTGTGACGAATGAAACCGAAACCTCCATAATCTATCTCTCTTTCTTTTTCTCTCCTCTTTCCAGTCTTTCCTATTCCTTACCTCCTCTTTCTGCTGTCCCCTCTCTTCTCTCCTTTCCTTCTTCTGTATTATACACTGGCATTATTATGACATAGCTTTCATATGCATGGCGCACTCCATCTTGTTTTGGTTTAACGCTTCAATAAAATTGTCATTCTTGACAAATATCGAACCTTTACTTTCGTCCAATTGTTTTCTTGTTTAACAACCTTTTATATATATAAATATATATATATATATATACAGTTGGGATAAAAAGTTTACATACATCTGAGGTAAACAAGGTTTCATCTCCCTTCTGCAAACTTATACACGTTTTTTTAACATTTTCCTGATAGAGATAGTTAAACATGATCTCAACTATATTTCTATGAAACAACTATCATCATTTTCTAATATCACAGTATTTGTGGTGACATATTGCTAAAATGGTTCCATGACATACGCTCCTGCGACAAATGCTCCGATGACAACTGCTCCGAAAAATGCAACAAATACTTTGCAACATTTGCTCCGGGACAAATGCTCCTGCGTCATTTGCTCCGGCTACAAATGCTCCCCCAATATTTGCTCTCTCGACATTTGCTCCCCCGACATTTACTCATACGACATTTGCTCCGGCGATAATTGCTCCGGCGATAATTGCTCCGGCGATAAATGCTCCGAATATGAGACAATTGCTCCCCCGACATTTGCTCCCCCGCCATTTACTCCCCCGCCATTTACTCCCCCGACATTTACTCCGGCGATAAATGCTCCGAATATGAGAAAATTGTTACACTTGGACGTTTTAGCCGACGTATGAGGAACTTGGCAAATAAGTCGGCGTACGTCGAATACGTTTTGAGAGCGTTTTGCACTTGTTATGAACTCGCTAATATACGCTGTCATACGTCGAGTAGATTGAGAAAATTTGAGCATGCTAAAAAATTCTCAACGTATGCCGAAGTATTGATCATACGTTCGGCATTCGTTATAAGGACGTTATGCAATCGTCGACACACGTTCAAAACATTACTCATACGTCGAGATAATTTTTATTTTTTCCTAAAATGCAATCATAACGTATGGGTAATGTATTTACGTTATGCTATCGCTGGGCGGACGTTGTGAACGCCGATGATATGCTAAACATTCGTCGGAATACGTTACTCATACTTTATAATCTCGTACTATAAAACGTTATGCATACATCCAAATCGTTATCAATACGCTATCTATACGTCCAAAGTTCACCGTCCAAGGAAATCTTGAGGAAATTTGCATACGTCGGGTATTCGTTGACTAAAACGTCGAGATTTGGTGTATTTCGACGTACGAGTAACATACGAATGATGTTTGTTAACGTTTGTCGACGAGTACGTAACGTTCCTATATCTTGTGCAAGGCGTTTCAGCCATAAGTCGGGCATACGTCGAAGACTGCCCTGTTTCCATTTTATTTTCTCGAAAAAGTATGAGATTTTCAACGTATGCAAAGCGTGTTTCGACGTATGCAAAACGCTCCCAAAACGTATATTAGACGTACGCTGACTTATTTGCCAAATTCCTCATACGTCGGCTAAAACGTCCAAGTGTGACAGCTCCTTTAGGAGCAATTGTCGCATATTCGGAGCATTTATCTCCGCAGCAAATGTCGCATACTCGGAGCAATTTCTCGCCGGAGCAAATGTCGCAGGAGTAAATGTCGGGGGAGCAAATGTCGGGGGAGCAAATGTCGGGGGAGCATTTGTCGCCGGAGCATATGACGCAGGAGCATTTGTCCTGGAGCAAATGTCGTGGAGTATTTGTCACATTTTTAGGAGCAGTTGTCTTCGGAGCATTTGTCGCAGGAGCATATGTCGTGTCACCTGCTAAAATTGCATTAATTCAGGGGCTTAAAAGTTTACATACACCAATCTTAAAATTTTGTCGCAGTGCCTGTAATTCTAATAAATTATTCATAATTTTTTGCTTTGATTGACTGAAAATGCATCCTGTTTACCTCCCCCCAAATTCCAATTTCATTTTACCAACTCATTGCACGCCTTTCTTTAACATTTTATAGCATAGTTGTGTGAACGCAAGTCTGGGGTACTTCCCATTGGGTTTGTACACATTTGAATGCTTGGATCATGTTAAACACGTTATGATCTTCAATTTGATCCCCATTAGCATCATTTATGTGTCTGTTTATGATTAAAAGTCCTTTCTCTCATTACAATGTCCTGGAAAGTCCTTTGAAAAAGAGGCAAGAACATCTATTTATGATATCCTAATGCTCATTTCAACCACTTGGACCAATGGGCTTTTATTTTGTATGGTAGTCGTACACGAGTAGTGAATGTTTGACGAGTTCATATGTTGATATGTCAAGGAATAACCATATTTTGGCCTAAAAATTTCATACTGATTCACTGTGAAAATACTTTTGTGATGCTAATGGGGATCAAAGTGAAGATCATCAAACGTTCAACATGATCCAAGCATTCAAATGTGTACAAACCCAATGGGAAGAAAATGATGAAAGTCGTTTCATAAAAATATAGTACAGATCATTTTTAACTATCTCGGTCAGGAAAAAGTTCAACAAAGGTATATAAGTTTGCAGAAGATGAGATGAAACATGTTTACATCAGATGTATGGAAACGTTTGACCCCAACTTTATATATAAATCAAATAGGAAAGATAGGAAATCATATAGGAAGATATATACATAGTTTACATCCCTTTTCAGTAGTACATGTATCATGTTTGCTAGCTTGACTCAAGATTTGATATATAATTTAATTTGATCAGAGTTTAGATTACAATTTTTTTTTTTTTTTTTTTTTTTTTTACAGCCAGAGCTATTCTTTGTTGTCCCTGAATAATGAGTAAAAATAAAGTGTAGTAAAAGACATTATTTGTCAAGGCAACAAGACAAAGCTTTGATGGACAGTGACCATCTATCCTGAGTCCAGCCGCTCTGATTGCATCCCAACACTGGTCTCGTTGCAACGTCCATCTCTAGTATTGTCCATTGCTATGTCAGGCAACATGCCTTTGGCTCTCTGTTCTGCTTCCCACTGAAGTTTCTTCTCATGCTTAGATTTGAACATCAAGTTGTGTCCTGTAAAAAGGAACCATTAACATGCATTTGAGTGAATGGCATCTCTGAACATCGTCACATCATTGCTACTTTGCAGATATAATAGTAAAATAATGAAAATAACAATAATAATAGTATAACAGTGATAGTAATGCATATCATCTGTATGTTTCTTACATAATACTAACATAATGAAATAAAGAGGATTGGAACCGTAACAAAGAAGTTCTGAAAGATAATGACTGCTGAATACTTTCTTTAATTTAACCAGGAATTCTGGTTCAGAATACAGGTTCTTATTTAAAGCCGTAAAACATTTGACCCTCTGAACCCAAAATTTCATCACTTCATCTCACATGCTAATACATAATTGAGCGAGGTTTAGTAGAAATTGTTTCACTTGTTCAGAAGGTATTGCGGTAACAAGCTATTTGTGGTTGATTTTTCACAATTTGTCCCCTGTGACGTTTGACCCCTTTGAACCTAAAATCTAATCAGTTCATCCTCACATGCTTATACATACGTAACCCAAGTTACAAAAGAATTGAAGAACGACTTTACAATCGTTAACGTACTCTAGTCTTCCTTAAAGTCATGTATAACTTTAACCCTGATCCCATGACTATTTCGATCACTTTAGTCAAGGGGGGGGAGAGGGTTATTTGTTCCCCTTCTGATCTTGGCCGTTGATCACGCGATCACGCTTAAAATTGCCATGTACATAGCCTGTGATATAAAATGCAAGAATGCATTGTCATTTTATTCCAAAAATTCACTCACTTTTCTAATTATGCTAATTTATGCATAAAAACAAAACATATAATGAATACTAATAAATCATCGAATAAAGCTCCAAACATCCTCAACTTCTTTGTGGACACGTGCTTAATATATTGACAAGAAAAAAAATTGGTATCAAAATCAATTTCTTATGTATTCTATTGCTTTTATTAATAACTTATGTATTTCGTTGTTTTTCAACCTCATCATTTCCATTGTTTTTTTCAATGGAAATTGTTCATGACATCATAAGAGTCATACGAAGTTTACGTTTTAACCATTTCAGCCAGTGGATTGAAAAATATACCAGGATTTATAAATTTTTATAGAATGCGCAATTTCCATTGACTTTGTACATGAAATCCCATTTTTGAACCATTTTCGGTTTGACGAATATTATTCAAGTGTGCGTAGCGCCGGAACCGCATACCCGATCATCGCAAATTTGGTTTCAAAAGTTGCGCGAGACTTGAAGAAAAAAAAGTCACAACAAATTATGGCGCTAGTTTTCGAGTTTCAGACTCCTCACGAAAACATGTTAATGGGAGGCCGGAACAGCCCTCCCATGGGATTATGATTTTGATTTATGATTAACGATTTTGTGAAACACTGCCCTGGTTTGGTAGAAATTGGTTGACTTGTTCTGAAGGTATTGCGGTAACAAGCTATTTTGGGTAATATTGTACAACTTTTTGGCCCTGTGACCTTTCACCCCTTTCATCCACCCTCATATGCTTATACATAATTGAGCAAAGTTTGGTAAAAATTAGTTAAATACTTTCATCCTCAAATACATAATTGAGCCAGTTTTGTGTTTCGTAAAGCTACGAAGATCTACGCACAACTGTACGAAGGACTAGTGATCCTTTCTCACACTCAATGATACCGCTGGGGCTGAATTGCACCAAACTTAGGGTCACTAGTCAATCGTACATTTCTGCGTAGATTTAGACACAGCTTTATGAATCACAACCTAGGTTTGATAGAAATTGGTTCAACTGTTTTGAGATAACAAGCTATTTGGGGTGATTTTTTAACAACTCTTTTGGACCATGCGACCTCTTGAACCCCAAATATAATCACTTCATCCTCTCATGGTTATACATAGTTGAGCCAGGATTAATAGCCATGAGTGGTTCTTAAGTTATCGCGTAATTAGTTTGGAACACACAGATGAACGCATGCAAGCACAGACAGACTGACGGACAGAAACCCCCTGAAGATAATGCCTCTGGCACTTCTGATGGTGGAAGGATAAAAATAGAGATTGTATTCGCAGAAGACCAAATTATGTTTTTTGTTGTTGCTGTTGTTGACTGATTGAAATGCAAAAAACCAGCTAATAAGAAGTAGAAGCAAGTTAAGAAAAGGTCTTCCCTAAAAATAAGCAGAAAACCAGCTAATAAGAAGTAGAAGCAAGTTAAGAAAAGGTCTTCCTTAAAAATAAGCCTTAACCTCAATGTAATTTATTAGAAAATAGAAGGAATATATAAATAGATTGGCACATTTCTGGGAATCAGTTATTTGCAGATGGAATAGTAGCATGACCTTTCAGGGAGATTGGTCTCATGATGATGGGACTATTTCATTTCAAGTGTCATTATTTATTGTATCTCACCTGGACAATCAGCCAAAGCTCTATGTGCGGTGTGTTTACAGCAAGCTCTGCATTCACTGAACACACACTTCAGACCCCTAGGGTTAGCACACTTGCTACACTTCTCGTACTTGATAGCTGCACAAAGTAGCAACAGAAAAAAATACAAGTTCAAATAATGTACGAAGTTCTGACATAAGCTTCTACAAATCTTTTGTGAATAATCAATATCAAAACAGTGTTAAAAAATTAAATTAGGGGTCATATTGAAGGTTTTTTTAAAAAAATCCTGTACTATTAAAAGCTATATGCGCGTCAATAGAGGTTAAAAATATAAACAATTCTACTGAAGTTTGGAAAAATTCTTTTCCCACCTACAATCATTGGCTACTGGTATCAAACAGATACATTTTATAAAGTGACTCATGCAAAACAGTTTTATAGCCTTTTTCTCTATTTACACAGATTTTTGATCTAGGAGAGTGCCCTATGGCAGTTAGTGTGTTACATATACGAGTGAGAGAGATATGTGACATGATTGTGGGTTTAATGAAACAAGCACGAAATTTGGCACACATGTTGATTATGTCTATTTGATAAATTTTAGAAGTGAGAGCATCTCTGTATCGACCTGTAACAAAAATGGCGGCCATTTTCAAAATGGCTGCCATCATCAAGTTTTTTTATCGAATTTACAAATCAATTTTCATTTCATTCATCGTACACATCAAGAATGAGTATATATACTAACATTTATGACTGCAGGATTTACTTTTTTAAACCTAAATGTTCACAATTTCTTTCAAAATGGCCACTATAACCTATAACAGAATTTGAAATTTTGGAATGTGTTTGCATTTGGTCTTAAAAAAAACAAAACTAACCCCCAATGTGTTTATTTTTACATATAAAACATCTTCATAAAGAATTCACAATACTGTTTTGCATATTTCATGCATCTATATGCATAAATATTAAAATGAATACTCAATAACTATAGTTATAGCAAAATTCACCTTAAGAGGGTGGCAGACAGAAAACAAAAAAAATAGATTTTTCTGTCATTCCTTCAGAATTTTTACTTTTTATGCACAAAATATATATCAGCAAACCTACAGAGCTTGGGGAAAGTGAAAAGTCTGCTTTAATGACACTTTGGAATATTATAAAATGTTAGATTGATGATTAGTAAAAAATCTTTTTGAAAAAAAATAAAAGGGAAAACAAAGCAAAATCAATAGTTTTGCCAATGTTGCAAAACTCATTGAACTCACTTTTGACAAATTTGCAAATGAAATACCTATTATTTTGAAAAAAAAAGTTTGGAATTATAGCTGCTCCCGGATTAAAAATGTAAGAGAGATGGGCGATTGTAAGGAGGCATATTTTGCCCTTTGGTCAATGTAGTGTTACCCACATCACTCATCGGCACTGTCACATGAATTACCCTCAATCACATAAAAAAAAACTAATACCAAAGGAAGAAAAAAATCTGCATCCTGCATCTACAAGCAGACTAGTTTGCAACTCCATGAAAAAAAAAAAATAAAGAAAAAACAAAAAAATAAAGAAAAAATAATAAAATTTTAAAATAAAAAAAAAAAAAATAAAAATAATACCCAAAAAATTAAAAAAAAAAATGTACCCTTGAACATTTTGAATATATACGAGAAAGATGTTGAAGGGGAAAATTTCATTAGTATTTTTAATCGAAGGTAAAATTATCCTTAAACTAGATGAATCCTCGACCACGCGCAGTCGAAAAATATGCCTCCGCCATTGCGCGATCAGAAATATTTGCCTGCTCAAAGAAACAAATACTGTTGACTGCATATTAATATTGTACACATTAAGTGCAAAAATTGTAGTAAAAATAGATTGCTTTTGCATTTGTATTTTGTGATAGGAAGGAATGGGAAGAGCATTGGAATCACAAAGAAACAAAATCTGTACAGCAGTTCTGAACTTATTGCAGTAACAAGCTATATTGGGCCCTGTGACCTTTAACCTTTGACCCACTGAACCCAAAATCTAATCAGTTCATCCTCACATGCTTATACATACTTGAGCCATGTTTGGTCAAAATCTGTACAGCAGTTCTGAACTTATTGCGGTAACAAGCTATTTTTGGTGATTTTTTACCAGTTTTTTGGCCCTGTGACCTTTGACCTTTGACCCATTGAACCCAAAATCTAATCAGTTCATCCTCACAGGCTTATACATACTTGAGACAAGTTTGGTCAAAATCTGTACTGCAGTTCTGAACTTATTGCGGTAACAAGCTATTTTTGGTGATATTTTACAAGTTGTTTGGCCCTGTGACCTTTGACCTTTGTCCCACTGAACCCAAAATCTTATCAGTTCATCCTCACATGCTTATACATACTTGGGCCAAGTTTGGTCAAAATCTGTACAGCAGTTCTGAACTTATTGCGGTAACAAGCTATTTTTGGTGATTTTTTACAAGTTTTTTGGCCCTGTGACCTTTGACCTTTGACCCACTGAACCCAAAATCTAATCAGTTCATCCTCACATGCTTATACATACTTGAAGTAAGTTTGGTCAAAATCCGTCCACCAGTTCTGAACTTATTGCGGTAACAAGATCCGGACGGACGCACGCACGCACGGACGGACAACCCGAAAACATAATGCCTCCGGCACCACCTTACGGTGGCGGAGGCATAAAAAATACACGTATCATTTTGTTATGTTCATTGGGATTCTGGCAGTGTACATTGTGGTATATTTATTCAAATCAAAATTTCCATTGATTATATCCAACATTACTTTTGGAGACAAATGTTCAAATTGTAAAAATATCAAAATGCTGCCTTTTTGCTTTTATTCCTATTTTTCAGGCAGTTTGTATTATCAGTAACAGTTATTCCAACATCGGAATCAGGCATTAACAGAACATTTTACAGATTCAAGAGAAGCAATGGTTAAGAAATGAAAGATAAAATCCTTTGAAATGCATAACACAGGCATTCAACTGAATGAAATCCGTTTTAGATTTTAAGATTTAATTTCAAGATGAGGAATGTACACGCACACAAAACTGTAACACTAAGGGGGGGGGGCAATTTGATGGTTCAAAGTCGTATTCCTATTAGATGGGATGAAATTTTGTACCCCCGTGCACTAAATTCTATACGAAGGGAACCCATTTGCACATGAATGCCAGAATTGTACTCTTTATACATTCATTGATTGATTTATTCATTCATTCATTCATTCAATATGGTTTATTAAAATACTTTAATCGCAGCCAGAAAGATCAATTTGGCAAAAGTATAAAAACCCTCAGGGTACAATGTTTGACCCCAGATGCCAATAATGCTGTCTGGGGCACAACTTTTAACTTTTTTTCAGTTTGTGTTGCGTCTATTCAGGCTTAGGGGCACAACTTTTTACCATAAAATTTCTACGCGAGTCAAATCAGCTACACCACAATACTGTATGATATTTTACCTTCGATTAAAAATGCTAATGATTTTTTTCCCTTCAATCTCTTTCTTCTACATATTCAAAATGTTCAAGGATTTTTTCCAAATATTTGGGGAAGAACATTAACCCAGTATATTGTAAGATAAAAAGTGAACAACACTGCCACAAGCGTTAGGAGATGCCTGTATGACAGTTATACATGGAGTTGAAAACCAGTCTGCTTGTAGATGCAGGACGCAGTTTTTTTCTTTGTTTGATATTAAGTTTTTGGTTTTTTTAATATGTGATTGAGGGTAATTCATGTGACAGTGCTGATGAGTGACGTGGTTAACACTACAATGACCAATAGGCAAAATATGCCTCCTTACGATCGTCCATCTCTCTTACATTTTCAATCCGATGCAGCTATGATTTAACACTTCTTTTTTTCAAGTAGGTATTCCATTTGCAAATTTGACAAAAATGAGCTCAATGGGTTTTGAAGTATTATTCTTCTTGCAATACTTTTCCAACATTGACAAAAATATTTCCGATTCAAATTAGACTTCATAAGCTCAGGCTATGGATCATATTTACAGCTAGTAAGAACTGATTCGTTAATCAATGATGGAAGAAATCGGGAAGGGCATGACTCAAACTGGATTCGCTAATCAATGACTTTGGCAAGAACATAGGCAAAATCAGTGCTGGAAATGCATGAGAAATTGTACCTGTGTGTAGCGGCAGAGTTGATCTTGACTTCAAAGTTTGTTTGGCAGAACCATCAATCAGTCAGTGTTGTAAAACACTTTCTGTGTTCTGAAGTTTGTTTAAATCACAATAGCTGTAAGCAACTACAGAATTATTCATTCTTTTTTGTACAGTTTGCCAACATACAAAATTAAAAAAGAAGCTTTTCACCGTGCATTTGAGGGGGAGGACTGGAGGGGGGGGGAGGAGACCTCCTCCCATTTCCCACAGCCGTCTTCAGCCAGCTCGGTCGCTCCGCTCCTCGAGAATATTTTCTTCTTATTTTTTTTTCTACCCCACTCACATGCCTGAACATTGAACAAAATTAAGTTCAAAGTGAGTCTAAAAATAAATTTTGATCAAAGTCAAACAAAATCAAACAGCACATTGTTTGCTCGGCTTTCAGATTTGAAGAAATTTAGTGAAAAATAAATAGGTTTTTGACCGAAAAAGAGTAAATCTTAGATCTACTTTGTGAAGTTTCAAAGTTACTAACTTAGTAAAAATTTTACGACATGTCTTGGTCTATCTATTGCACATGAAAAATGAATCAAAAGATGCAGGAAATGGCCTCATTTTAACTCTCAAAATTAAAAAAGACCCAACCATGAGACCAAAAAACACAATTACCTAGGCACCACCATACGGTGGCAAAAGCATGATAATAACCATGTACTATCATGATTATGATAATGAATATTATGTGTTAATGATACCATTACTATCCTCATAGTTATTGTTATATTAAGAAGAATAGTATTGTTTGTATCTGCTGCAATGGAGTTCATTACTGGGTGGCAATCTAAATTAGGCTTTATCATATGAATTATAACTTACGTTTGACATGAAAGGAAGCTTTGGGGTTACGAACTCTCTTCTTGAGCTGCTTCTTGGAGAGACCTTCATTGTTGAGATCTTCGTTGACTAAAGCTAGAGGGCGCTTCCTATTCCTGTCAGCTTGATTAGCCTCCACCTCTGCTGGACTGTAAATACAGAAATGCATTGTCTTTACTCCAAACATGAACAATTTGCATATCACTTGCTCAAGGAAAGTCACTTAGCCAATCAGAACTGAATAAAGATGCATGGGTTCTCATAAATGTCATTGTTAGAGCTGTTAAATAGAATTGGGTCAACGGAATCTTGATTAATGTGAAACCTATCCCACGTTCAAGAACGTGGTCGTAATCTGCCATAAGCTGGCAAAGACCCTAGGGCCTGCGCGATTGTGACATTAAATTGGAACTTTTATAACACTGTATTATGATTTATCTTTTCAATATGCATCCATATCCGCCATCATTTACATCTATTTTCATTGCATAGAGCTGAAAGATCAAGAAATGTCAAGTTTGGAATGCCTCTCAATAAATGGACATTGGGGGTCCGATGGGTTGGAACATCAATCTGTCAATCATTATGACATCATATACAGATATTGCTGTGCAAGATCCGGTGTTTGCGATTGCATACACTTATGATATATTGTTTGGCGCCACTTATACCAGCGATATACACATTTGTTTATATACGGAATGTGGGTGATTCTTCAGATATCGAGGAAGACAGTTATTCAAGTCCTGACTCCGATTTTAAGGAGGGTATTTCAGTCTAGTGTCGGGATTTGTTTTGATGCAGGACTGAACAGACGTCACACAGACCTAATCTGTTAATCAATGTGCCGGAGAGGGAGCATTTCTGGGAGGTGGGGCATAGCGTTCTGACCAAAAATTTTGATGGAAAATATCTTTTTTTTAAATACTAAGAGGGGCATTTTTTGGAGGAAAATGGAAATATTATGTAAAGACATATATATTTTTTTTATTTATTTAACCCTTCCACAGGGCTCCTTTATTAAATAAATTTTAAACATTACATTTACAAAAGATGTTTGTATTTGAGAAAAAAAAAAGGTTTACAATAAAAAACATACATTGAAAAAACAATTTCATCCATGAATTAATGTGTTATTAAAGCAAGCTCAAAATGATTATTACAAATAAATGCAGACAACTTATTCTATGTAAGATATAAATACAGATATAGACATATAAACATAAACGTACATACATACGTATACTTTTATGTATATACACGTATGTAAAAATATGCACACATTGCTCTGGCAAACAACACAACATTTCTGAAATTATTCAAAAAAACTTTTAATTCTTGCCATTTCTTTTCAAAAAGATTTCCCTTAAGTCTTGTCCTTGCTATGTGTTTTTCCATATCGTAATATTTTTTTGCTTCTGAACAAATTCTTTCAAACGCAGGTGCCAGATTCTTACATTTAGCTGCATATATTTCTCTTCTTACAATAATTAAAATACAATTCAATGCTTGGTTTTGGTTACCAATGAAACCAAACAATTTGTTTTGGTTAGTAAGTTTGATTTTGATATTTGCC
>BQKZ01000788.1:0-38529 GCA_036244855.1 Temnopleurus reevesii
ACTTGTCCAACGCTTAGTGTATAAGAGATATTTTGTTGAAGCATAATTATGTGTAAGGCGTGACGGTGGGTCCAACAAAAGCGCCTAGAAGCATTGGCATAAGGCGCTATACAAATGTGGCTTATTATTATTATTATCATTATTATTAACAAAAATGCATTGAAGGTATACAAAATTGCATTCAGATATGTATCATTATATTATGACTTCCGCACAGTAAATAATATTATATGCTGAATTGTTTCAAGTGTAATTGTTTATGTGAGATTGATCAGCGTTGCATGGAACCTTTCCTCCATGAAATATTTCTCTTGTTAACCTCACATAAACATTATCGACTCTTGTCACATTCGCTGAAGTTGGACTTCTTGTTATTTTTACTTCTTTGCCAACACATAATACATTTTGAATGTACATTACACCTTAAGTGAATGATTTATTTCGGAAAGCAAATCTTTTTGTAAATTTGAAATATAAATCTTTCTATTAGCTTACCCGCTGTATATTCAGCCAAAACTCCAAATATTGTTCGTCGAGTAGAATATCACATATCTCGATGATATACTGTAATGATAAGAGCAGGGGTCAAAGAGGGAAGAGGAAAAAGAGCGAAGAGGAAAGAAGGACAATAGGGTGGAAAACAAATAAGGTTTTATAACCACATACAAAAGCAGCAATTCTAATAATTTGCATATCACAAAAGAATCAAGTACTGTAGGATTTAGGGTTTCATTTAAAGATACATAATATACTTATACGGTGGCAGTTAATGAGATGGCGCTATATAAATTGCATGTTTTATGATCATTATCAATTCGCTATACCGTCACGATCATTGACAGGTCTGCTTGGCGCAACAGTCATTCTATATGTAGTTAAACTTATCCAATGTGTTGTTGTATCGCACTTTCAAAAGAAATACAGCATAGCATTTTTAAAGGTTATTCCACAGGGTCGGCGGGGGAGGAGGGATGCAATAATTTGTAAGTGTTTATAGGTACATGAAATAGCACACACATGTGTTTGTAGTGTATGACTGGGCCGATGATCTAAAAAATGTTCCGCCCCTCCGTTTCTAAGCCTTTTAAATTTAACCAAAAGCAACGGACACCCCCCCCCCCCCCCCCCCCCCAAAAAACACAACAGAACAAAACAAATACCAGCCACCGTTCTCCCCCCATTGTCGTAAGTATTAAATGGACCAAGTGGTGTAGTGCTTTTGACTCTCGCCTTCCAACCAGAGTTTGTATGTTAGTATCTAACATACGACCTTAATTTTCGTCAGCAAGACATTTATTCACAATTTGCTGAGTCAATCTAGGTAAGGTAAATGGGGACGGCAGGAAAAAGTTCCTTGCAATGCAGAGCGCCGTTATGTCTGACAACTAGAGCCAAATAATGGGTGTAAGGTGGACCTGTGCGCTATACAAGTAGCCCCCGTTATTATTGTTATCAAATTCATTCCGTGAATATTTTGTATTGTGAGGCCGTTAATATTCATTTCGTTTAACATTTTTTGGTTAACATTTAGGACAATATGACACGACGGACAAAAAAATATTGCATAATTATGATTTTCAGAATTTATTCTTCACTGTCCGAAATGATGTGCGCGGTGAATCTTACCGACATAACGCTTTCAAACTCCCCGTAATCAGCAGTGAGTTCATTCTCAGACATCTCGAGTAGGATTGACGCTACGAGGTCCTGCATGAACACGGCTGTCACTAAGACCTCCCTGGTCGTTAAGTTGACATCGTGATCGTCTAGGATGTCGATGACCAGGGAGAGGATTTGAAGGAGTTCATCAGAGGTTAGTTCAGTCAGTTCTGGTCGGCTTGTCTCATTTACGATGTACTCGTTGTTGAAGTAGATGTCCTCGATTACCTGGCAGGAAATTTATTTTGAAGAATGAGATTTAAAACGATTAAGCAAAGAGAAGCTATATATTTGTATATATTCAGTATTTATTAATTTCACATGAAGATTGATGAGCAGCATAACAATACAATCAAGAACAATTAAGAGAAGAATAGCACCAAGATAAAATAGGGAGATTAAGAAGAAGAAGAAGAAGAAGAAGAAGAAGAAGAAGAAGAAGAAGAAGAAGAAGAAGAAGAAGAAGAAGAACAGAAAAATGACCACAATTTGGTTTGAAATATTACAAATAGTTTACTAAAATTGATACGACCATTCACGAGAACGAGACAACCAGACAACCTAAATCTTGTATATTATGCAAAGTGTGTGGGAACTGGGAACTGTGGGACATCGATAGAGATTCAATTCATTTTTAGCCAAATTCTATCTGGAAACTAGTTATCAGTAGTATGATTGATTGACACTCTCTATCTAAAGGCCATCTCACACATTTGCGTTTGTAGCCTGCGTCCGCCAAGCTCATCTAAAAATTAAAAAATCTCCCCGAGCGCCCCCGTATGCTGGTCAGATGGTGGTCTAACGTTCGGCTTGCGCTCAACCAGCGTACATCGAACGTCGGTCCACCGTATAACCTGCGTCTTTGTGGGTCCAGGGAGCGGGTTTTTTTTCAAAAATGCTGGGCTGACGCAGGCTAAACACCCTAAGGTATGAGTCGACCTTTACGGGGCCCAAATAATAATCGTTTAGCAAACGAATCATAAATTCGAATAGAAATATTTAAAATTTGGGGCATAGCTCGATGTCTATTTAACACTATCGTTCACTTTTTAAACTACATGTAATGTAATATATCGGCCTAACCCTCCTCCATTTTCTGCTTCTTTAATTGTTTTTACCACCTATTGCCGTTGAAAAAAATCGACAACCATTTCAGTCGTTTGAATCTGAAATGAAATAAAATGCTCACCGATGATATATCAAGAGGATATTTCTCTGTTAATGTGTAGAATGTATCATTGAAAGTCTGTGACTTCTCAGCCATTAGATCATCTACGATAGCTAGCCATCTGATGTCTGCTGGACTCAAACCTTCCTCATCAGTAGTTTCCTCTATCGTCACCGTGACATTGGCCGTCCCTCCAGGTGAGTCAGTGGTGTTCTGAGCTGATACTGTGAGAGAGGATTTTAAAATTTGTGAAATTCAGTAGGGCGCAACCCCAATGTCTATTTATATTGCTATTGATATTGGAGAGAGTTTATATGTAATAAAGCAACTTCAATGATCGTGTAGTTTTGCATGGGGCCGCTGATTGGGGACCTAAAGACCGTAGCCCCCCCCCCCCCCATACATTTGACAGTAAATGCGTCCAAACATTACAGAAATTGAAACGGTTTTACAAGAAGTTTCGCCGTCACTGCCATTTATTAAACGGCGTTGAATAAAAGTTATATTGTCCCCTTAACAACTTTGTCCGTAAACATATTCGGTGAAAGAAATGTACCACAATTTACACACAGCATGACAAACGCGAACCTGAAATTCTGATTTTCAAAACTAGTCATTTTGAGATGCTTTTGAATCATCATATTTATGTGAAAGATTATAAGAAGGTGTGATCCAAACGAACAACCTAATTTCTAGGACCTTTTTAGTCGGTCTCATTTCTTTTTTGAGTGACGACAAAACTTTGCTATTAAAATTTCCAAATTCAAAATGTTGACATTTGTCAGCTAATACTCACCATGTTTGATGCAGAGTACCACTAGAACACCAGGAAGAATGATTCTCCACATCTGTAAAGATGAAAAAGGGTCAACTTGTTTGTCAATGTGAAACATATATATTTCTATTTGTAAAGTGGGGGGGGGGGGCATGGTTAACTTAAAAAAAATGTAAACATAACAAACCTTGTCTAATGAGACTGGAATATTTTCACATTCTTTCTTGACTGCTGAGACTTCAATATTGTTATGTTCTTCACAATAAATCACCTGGCGGATCGGAGGGATTAAATCTCTCAATCATTACTCAATAATCTGGAGATAAAAATAAATATTTTGGTAAGAAAATATCTGCAAACGTGCGAAGTATTTTGGTTGATTATCATGAATATTATAATATTGATTCGAGTCACGAAAGCGTAATCAACAAGTTTTCTCATTTGAAAGACATCCATTAATTGTTGAAATGAAAAAAATGTCATTTTTGATAGATAGATAGATAGATAAATGGTTTATTGATTAAAATTCGGTGCAGCTAATAGCTGAATTGTGATTTCAATTTACAGAGTAAAACATAAATAATACAACATTATAAAAAGACATGTAAAAGATAAAAATGGTGAGAGATACAAAGTAAATGTAAATGGGAGTATGAAACGCAGATAAAACAGGTACATACACACAAACATAAAGGCACGCACACACATATACATACGCATATTCAATTTTGTTTTAATAATTCAGACTTGTAAAACATTTTGGTAAAAACAAAGGAGTCTTACCTTGGGATCGAGGTCGTTATCTATTTTCTGTGGTTAACATATTTGATGATTAATCCCTTGACAAACGTTCCAGATGAAATCCTCTTGTGGTACAGCTTTAAACTTGCCAGAAAATGGATATCTGGATTAGGATAAAATCCGTTTAAATTCCTACATTTTGCGAATTACCCAAAGACAGCTTAACTTGCCCACGATAAAGTACGCCACCTAGTTTCCAAAATGGCCGCGAGGACTATTTTTATTATCTCGTACTGCGTTGAGCTGAATTTCGCAAAACTTTTGTTATCAGACGAAAGAATCTACATCATGACAATTGGTTGGCCATCTCTACGTATAGAAGAGTGTCCAGAATTCGATTATCGCATTTGACAAAGTGATTATTGATTATGAACTATTCTCTTTTTCTGACTAGTCTACGATAACGAGCTCAGTACGCAAACATTCTGAATATTCAAAGACTTTTTCTACCTGTTGTATAAAAATATACACTTTTATGTATAAAAAGATTGGATGTTGATGAACTCTTTTAATCCATTAATGTTGTGATTTCATTTTTACCGTGAGTACATGGTGTTTCTTGGACGAATAACGTCTGTTTGTGTGTAGACTATATTCATATTTCGTTGCCACAACTCAAATGTAGAAAACCACGGGGTAGCTATATACAACCCTTTCTCAAACTTTTAATCGATACAGGACAAGAGGCGTTTACAATGAGGTTGTAAAAACGATTTATCGATCCTCCTCTCCCTTTCTTCCCCTCCTCCCCTCGCCCTTTCTCCCCCTTCTCCTCCTCGTATTAAGAGCCTGGTAATCTGTATCGCTATATGTAAATCTCGCTTTCACAACAGATGTCGTCTTAAAAAATGAACAACGGTATTCAGAATGAAACTCTCTTTATCTAAGTTATCGGTTACCGAGGTTCCAAAATGTCCTTGAAGGTGATCAAATTAGAGAAATCTTAATTACTGTAAATTCAGTTTACATGGTTTAGTTCATTTCATTTTTAATTTCTAATAAAATCAATCATAATGACTATCACTTACAAATTACAAATAAAATCATGAAACATAAAGTAATCCATTCAGAAAAGGGACTTCATTAAGTTCTTAAAAGAAGAGTCTATCCCAAAATAATATCTCTTCAACAGGAGCATAAAATTAGATGAACAGAACAAAAAAAAGTTTGGGCAAAATCGGACAACTAATACGAAAGTTATGAATGATTAAATATTTAGACAAATCAGCAACTGATGACGTCATGGGTGCACGGCTGACCATTTATTGTATTCATATCAATGTTATAAAATGTTGCTTTTCCCCCGAAAAATATAGAATAGAAAAAAGTATAGAATATCTTCATGATAGATTTGTAGATCCCATAAATGCTTGTTTAAATTCATATAGAATTTTTCTGTATCTTTCTGTAGAAATGATCAATTTTGCACCATAAATATGAAGGAAATTCTGAAGAGCTGTACACCTATGATGTCATCAAATTGGCCACATGTCTGAAAAATGTTCACTGATTTGCTAATTTTTTCAAATCTTTAAAAATTTGTTATTACTTGTCCGATTTTTGTCAAGCTTTTTTTGTTCTCCTTACCTATTATTTCTGCTCTTGTTAAAAAAATATTTTGGAGTAGATTCTTCTTTTGATAAAGAAATAATGCTGGGAGTATTACATGACTACTGTCACATACATCAATTGATTAAAACAAAAATAATGGTGTGACTGGAAACGGAGGGGGTCTACTAAAAGGCAGGCCTTATAGATTGTATGTACCCCTCGGAAAAAAAGAAGATTATATAATTTAATATATAAAACTTCAATATGAACAATTGCGATTTTCCCTATCAAATTTACCTGAATTAAGTATTATAGAACATATGCATTTTTCCTGAGCTGCTGAAACAGTGAGAAAGTAGACCGTGGAGATAACTGAAGATGAACAAAATGTGGAATGTAAGAAAGGGTGTTTCAAGGTCTGGAGTAAGAAAGAGGGAAACCTAGAACTAGGAATTAAAAATGAGCTTAATACAGTGAAGGACGAGAATCGGAAGATCATGTTGACTGTGGATGACGAGAGGAGGGAAAAGCTAAAGATGGCGCTAGACTTGTTATGATACAAGCAAAATCAGAGCAATGTTCAAATAAGGGATGGTTGGTTGGTTCGATAGCTTTATTCATTCATGGTAAAAACAAACTATACAAATTCGGCCCGCATTCACTGCATCGCGTATTTGCTGAAAAAAAGGAAATTACAATTTCCTCAAATATCATTATTAAACGATCCTAACTCGAAAAAAGGTTTTTTTTTCTAATATGTACTTTGAAAGAAATAGGTTTAATAAAAATTCATCATAGGTCTAACTTACGTTTATACGGTGTGGACAGAAATAAAGTTGACTGTTTCCAACCATTTCCCACAAAAGCCTATGCAAAACACATGCATTTTTGTGAGACTTGGTGGGACACTGGTAACTTTATTTCTGTCCATACTGTATATAATAATTTCAGACTTACGAACTCATTAGATTGAACATTGCGAAAGAAAACAAAAACAGAAAAACAAACCAATAAACAACAAACAATTACAAAACACATTTTTGGCAATTTCCATAGATCTCATACAATGACGACACTCAATGTAAAATTTTACCTACCCCTGGGGGTGAAGTGTTAAAGCATTACTCTGATTGCTATAAACATTGAAACATTGGACACATACACTGTAAAAGACCATGTTAAAACAGTTGCTGATTAAAACTGATATAACGGTATGACGTTGAGCACATTTTGGTGTTTTAAAAATCATAACATTTGAGTATTATATTATACGCTCAATATTTCGTTGGTAATATTTGAATACAATTTTTAATCGGTTTATATCATCTTGCATTGTGAACGTGATATTACACGTGCTGAAGTTTCATCTCATTTTACAGCTCTCCAAATTTGTTTGAAGTTGGCATGATGTTATATTGCCTTTATTTCAGAAGTACATGTACATGTAAAGACAATACCATGCCAACCTCAAACAAATTTGAATGTATTGATCATCGACCATACATAATTATTTTTCATACGAAAATGTTTATAACGGTTCCAATAAAAATATAAAACCAACTTCCTGATTACAATTCCTATTTTGTTCAGTCAAGATACTTGGAAAAAAATTACGATTTCTCCAAAAAGTCTAATTCAATTTGTGTTTATTCCATTCAAAGGTAAAAATAAACGTATTTGTACAAATAGAATAGAATGTGGATACAGCTAAGAAGAAAAGAATCCCATGCTGCTACCATATAGTAACTCAATATATTTCCAGCCAACTAATATGGGATGCAAAAACTGATCATCCCTTTTCCGAAATAAATTATAATTACAATTGACAACGCAATAAGAAACTACATGTATAAATAAAACCACACATTGTGGTTTCTGTAAATTGATATAAATAGCAAAATATTCCCGTAAATAACATTAGCGCCCTCTGTTGTTTCGATCGGCTCTTAATCATAAAGCATAAAAGTCAAGTGGCCTCTGAACCCTGATGTACTTGTACAGCAACGCATTAAACATATTGTTCCGCATTGTTTTTGTTTAAAAATGATCGACAAGCAGATTCTAAATGTTACCTAAATCGTCGATATATATATACACTTGCTAAGCTGTGAAAATATTACGGTTCAAAACCAACGTTTAGCGTTTGAAAAAAACCATGACCTACATGCTGTGTAGTGATGTTGATAGTGCCTGTAAAACTTCCTTCTTTTGTTGCATTCTTTATTCTCTATTCATCAATCTGAATGTAAGGCGGCTTGATTGGAGATTTTTTTAAATAACAAAATCATAATGTTTCACAATGTTTAATTGAATAATTCTTGCCTTATCCCAACATATATTAACACTGATTGACAGGTATTTACCGAGAAGCTGAGAAAAAAATCTCAGGCATTCTCGGGTAGGAATCGAACCCACGATCTCCTGATGACTAGACAGGTGTCTTACCTGTTGGGATAAGGCAAGAATTATTCAATTATTTATCTACCCAACACAAAAATCATTCAATTGATGTTTCACAATGTGTTTAGTACAATCAGATTATCATTTAATTATACACACATAAATGATTCTTCTTTTGTTTACTGAATATGTATTTTGATATTGTCTTAGAGTGTTCGGTAAGCCATGCATCTTTTTTGCTTTGCAGCTTTGATAGCAATATTTTTTCAGATGTTTACTGAAGTTCGATACTGCAATAATTTACACCTTCTAACCACTTGGCACATTTTTTAACAGACGTATCGTGAAACAATGCTCCCCATGCAGAGCTATCGTCCCCCTATTTTTATTTTTTTATTTTTTTAAATCTAGCAAGGTTGAAAAGATGTTGGCTCTGTCTGCAATCGTAACCGAGTTCTCAGGTTTGAAAGCCGGTATCCTGACCACTAGACCACAGAGGTGGAATCTGAAAGCCGGTATCCTGACCACTCGACCATAGAGGCGGACTAATCTAAAAGCCGGCATCCTGACCACTAGACCACAGAGGTGGAATCTGAAAGCCGGTATCCTGACCACTAAACCACAGAGGTGGAATCTGAAAGCCGGTATCCTGACCACTCGACCACAGAGGCGGACTAATCTGCATTGCCGGTATCCTGACCACTCGACCACAGAGGTGGACTAATCTGCATTGCCGGTATCCTGACCACTCGACCACAGAGGTGGAATCTGAAAGCCGGCATCCTGACCACTAGACCACAGAGGTGGAATCTGAAAGCCGGTATCCTGACCACTAGACCACAGAGGTGGAATCTGAAAGCCGGTATCCTGACCACTAAACCACAGAGGCGGACTAATCTGCATTGCTCGAAAGTCAAGGCCGAAAAGGAAATCAGAAGTTGACAATTTGTTTTAATCTGTCGGTACATCGAATCGGGTCATCCTAACAGCTAAGTCCACCTCCGTGGTCCAGTGGTTAGGGTACCGGTATTCGAAGCTGGGGACTTGGGTTTGATTCAAGGCGTAGTGGATTTTTTTTATCAACCTTGCTGAAAATTTTTAAAGAGGAAGGAAATCTATAATATTATTTTCAAATTTCTCACGTGTATATTATGTAATCTCTTTTTTGATTTGTCCCACCCACTCCTCCATCTAGTCATCTTTTTTAGTTCCATTATTTGTCGCTCATCGATCACTTTCTGATTGGCTGGTCCTCAGATTGTATTCTTTCTTTATCTACATCTACTCATTGAGCATTTATTTCAATATGTATATATTTGTGTATTCACTTCATTTCCTTGTCATTATGCTTATGATTAGTTTCTGCTAGGATCAAAAGCTCATGCTGCTTTTTACTTTCATTTCTAAAATCGCTAATTTCTTAAATACACATATAGTTGCTAAACAGCATGCCTATCAAAACTCATTGGACTGTATTAATTTAAAACGTAATTCTTGAAACATAAAGGGTGAAATCATTATTTGTCAGTTAGAAAACACGCTACATAAATACCGCAAAGACGGTCATGAATGAACGTTATGGTTTAATGTCCTAATTACATCGACATGGAGCGGTGGTTCTGGATGAGAGGATTATACATAGTCTGATAAACATCATTGGAGTGTGCATGATCAATCGCTGAAAAATAATTCTGCCAATATCATAGGCATAAAATAATCGCATGATGAACATGTTTATGAATGGATGGAAGTAAGCAAAACAATTTGTCCGTATGTGTCAGAAAAAGAAGGAGAAAGAGGGAGAAAAAGTGAGGGGACAGAGAGGGGAAGAGAGAGAGGGGGAGGGGTAAGAGAGAGAGAAAAGAGGGGGAGAGGAGAGAGAGAGAAAGAGAGGGAGTGAGGAGGGACTCGGGGAGGGGGAGGAGAGGGGTTAGGAGAGGAGAGAGAGAGAGAGAGAGAGAGGGAGAGAGATACAGACAAAAATAATTCCTCATGTAAATAGAACATTCTCTCACTGAGTGTCTTCACCTATTTTTTTCAAACTGTTCACAATATTGCTGCATCTATATTTTAGAATGACTTGATAGCGGTCACAAACTAGATTAATAACTAGTCGTCATGAAAAGTCAGGTTTTGTAAAGAGCTTAGTTGTCCGATAAGTAGATTTTTGCGGGGTGTTGCTTGTCTTTGGATTGTAATATATTTATGGAACAGATTCGATGCATAAATCTTAAAATGCATATGATGCCTTATTTAATAAATGAAAGAATAAATCATTTGCCGAATGAATAATGGCAACAGGATTTCATTGGGTTGTGCCAAGATCTTGTACTGAGATTTAAAAAAAAATCCAATGTTTTCCTCATTAAGACTGCATGTGTGCATGAACGACTTTTGTTGGTTTTAAAGGGGATTGATTAATCAAATTAAATTACCTTAATTCGAGTTTTATGCATCGGAGTATGGAAAATCTAGCTGAAAATGTAAATGAAAACACCAATAGCCGACACCAAATAGCTCCAGGTATATGGCATGGCACATCAACCAGTAGCAACCTTTTCATTTGACTGCTTCAACTTCTACCGCCCACATAATTACAAGTTTAATTCACACATTGAACAATGCCATGATAAATCTTCTCTCCTTCTCTCACCACCTCTTTCTTTTCTCGTCTTCTTTCTTCTTTATATTTTACTCTCTAAGCATTAGACTAGCAAACGGATCACCGCACCCGGTTTTTAAGGCGGTTGCCATGGCAATACATTTGCATTGACGTCACAGCTAGCGGGCAGGCAACTAACATTGTAAGAAGCCTCGAGATCTGGGAAAAGAGCGACGGATGGAGAGAGAAAAACGGAAAGACAGAAAAAGAGAAAGAGAGAGGGGACAAAAGGAAAGAAGAGATGTGGAATGGGTTGGAAGAGCAGACAAGCAAAAGGTAAGATATGCAGGTGATGAGGTGATGTGTGTTCCATGCATGCAGGTAGAAAAAGATGAGGTGCGAGAATGTGCAGGTAATACTTGGCATATTAAGAGGGAGTAAGAGAGAGAGAGAGAGAGAGAGAGAGAGAAAGAGAGAGAGAGAGAGAGAGAGAGAGGGGGGGGGGGGGGGCAGAAAGAGCGAGAGAGAAAAGGGACGATTGATTGTAGATCTAAACAAAAATGTCAAGTATACGGTACGAAAAAAAACTAAATATAGGTATTGAATATTCATGTACTACTTCGTAAGTTAAAGAATGATATCACAAAAAAAATTAAGACAGGATATAATGAGGCACGTTTATGCCAAGAATAATCGAATCCTAAGTGGGCAATTTACGGAATTTATATATTCGGTGTCTGGTCAAAAAGAAAGAACACCTCACAACTCATTTTCCCCTAGTGAGTTGTTGTGCAAAATGGCGATATGAACACATGGGGATGGCATCAATGAATGGTATATTATCTAGGCAGAGAGTGAAAGATGGTCGTGTATCTTACATACTTAAACATTTGGGTACAGATTTGCACCCTTCGGGATGCAATCGTTGGTTTAATAGCAGCACCCCTAGGGTGGAACTCTTTACCCTAAAGGGTGCATATATATATATCCACCCTATGTGTGCTGCTATTGTGTCAGCGGCTGCATCCTTATGGGGGGCGAAATTGCACCATAATATCATAGTGTGTAATATTTTCCCCTCCCCCATGATTATTGCTTCATTATGTCCCTTATAACGATTTACGAATCGAAGCATCACCCCTCATCTACCTATAAGCAGCCTTGCATATTGAAGCAAACCACATGACCTGTGGAGGAGAATGCATATCGACAAACACAATTATTCATTTACCCTCCGATGGGGTCAAAGAGGCACTATAAATAGAACTGGCATGCATTAACGGGAGAAAATCATCAATTGAGGTGCTTAACTCTGAATTAGCAATATGTGGCAAGAGTTGTATATGCATTAACAGGGATATGGTTCCGCATTTCAGTTTGCATGCATCAAGTGTGTTATACCAAAGGCGCGAATACAATTGAGAATGACAATGAAAATAGAATTGGGAAAAGAGAATAGGAGGGAGGTTGTGAAGAACATTTGATACAGAGATACATATAATCCCATGAAGATTGGCAACAAAAACATTAATCAATTAAATCATATTATTTCAATATTCTTTTGAAGGTTCAAACATAATCAAAGTAATATATAAGGAAAGTGATAGAACAAAAGAAATGGAAAAGAGGCCAGCAAAGAGCCAACAAGCGAACATAAAAGCGAAACAGATACAATTATAACTAATGGCCGTTAGAAGTAAAAAGAGGCAACGATAAGTGGAGAAACGAAGATGAAAAGGGATTCGGAAGAGCGGAAGAGATCATGATACTGAGAGAAGAAGAGAAACATAGATAGAAAGTAAAATGTTAGGGACACAGAAAGAAAACAGATTTCGAGATGCAAGAAAATACAAGGTGATGGTTGGAATGATGAAAGAGGGGGAGCCACAAAAAAGGAAAATAAGGGGAAAGAGAGAAAGATAGATAGATAGAGAGAGAGAAAGAGAGAGAGAGAGAGAGAAAGAAAATGGGTAAAAATTGCGATAAAAGAATGGCTGAAGAATGAAAAGAGATGGGAGAGATAAACAAAGAAGAGCAGGGAGAAAGAGAGCAAGAGAGGTCAAGAGGGGTCAAGAAAGGCAGACTGAGGAAGAAGAAGATGAAAATAAAAAGATACAAAGAAGAGACAGAAAGAAAAAGGCAGAGAAAGAAAGACAGATAAAAAAAAAGATGAGACAAGATTGGGATAGAAAGAGATGTAGCGCGGGAGAGTGTATATGACGTTGCCTGGATGATGATGCGTGGGCGGTTTAATGGTACCCTGGGTCGGGTTGCGTAGCAGCACATCCTGAACAGACCTTACCCATATATAGTCTTCTTCCAAGACGATTACTACTACTACATCTTCCGAACCACAGATTCTTGGTCAAAACGAACGCTGTCATGTATCCGTGTAATGTTGCAGCTACAAAGGCAGCTTTCATGTAGAAATGTGTGGCAGTTTGGTGCTGTAAGATGATTGAATGAAATATCGTTACTGTGTTCACATCTAATGATGATAGCACTGTACGCAATGTCTCCCTAGCACTGTACGCAATGTCTCCCTAGCACTGTACGCAATGTCTCCCTAGCACTGTACGCAATGTCTCCCTAGCACTGTACGCAATGTCTCCCTAGCACTGTACGCAATGTCTCCCTAGCACTGTACGCAATGTCTCCCTAGCACTGTACGCAATGTCTCCCTAGCACTGTACGCAATGTCTCCCTAGCACTGTACGCAATGTCTCCCTAGCACTGTACGCAATGTCTCCCTAGCACTGTACGCAATGTCTCCCTAGCACTGTACGCAATGTCTCCCTAGCACTGTACGCAATGTCTCCCTAGCACTCATTGTACGCAATGTCTCCCTAGCACAGTACGCAATGTCTCCTTAGCACTGTACACAATGTCTCCCTAGCACTGTACGCAATGTCTCCCTAGCACTGTACGCAATGTCTCCCTAGCACTGTACGCAATGTCTCCCTAGCACTGTACGCAATGTCTCCCTAGCACTGTACGCAATGTCTCCCTAGCACTGTACGCAATGTCTCCCTAGCACTGTACGCAATGTCTCCATAGCACTGTACGCAATGTCTCCCTAGCACTGTACGCAATGTCTCCCTTATTACAAGTGGTTATTTGGACTAACACTTCGAAAATATGGGGGTATTATCAAATTCAACCTAGAGAACGTGCCCACTCTCTACATACATTGATATCGGCTGAAATGGGTGGCATCCAACTGGTTGTTGAGATAGTAAATCGCTTTCAATTAATTGTATGTTATCGTATTTGTTTTTACATTAAAGTAATTTCTAATATCAGCAACAAGTAGGTGATACTGATTCCAACTAATTGATTGGTTTTAATAACATTTTAAGGGCTTGGTGACCACATGAATAATATACACGATCAATATTGTAAGACAACGATTACATAACGACATATGTAACGGAAATACCCTGTATGGCAATAACGGATGCCGCAACCAATCGCTAAGAATAGCTGAATCGGATAACGTTGTCGGTGGAAAAAGACCAGTTCACTAATTGATGCAGATTATATGCATAACTCCAACAAAAAAGTTTATTTTGACAACTCGAGAGGTCTCCCAATGCTTGTCCGATATAGCACCAACTAAACTGTATTCCAGTTATTGAACTTGAACGAAAAGGTTCAAACAAGACCAATACGTTTGTCAGCTACAAACGCGTTTACTATTGAATCCAGTAGTGAGCTGTTATATTATATTTGAGGAATTCCAGTGTTGGAATAGCATCTCCGGAACAATGTTTGGAGTATGTTGTTATACCAATTTGTGAAACCAACAACACGCAATTACGTTAAAAATAATAGATATTAATGTAACGAAGCACTGCTGGTGTAGTGGTATCATGCAAATTGCGTCCTCGGTTCGATTCCCGGGCAGGCAGTGCAAACTTTCTGTTTCATGTTCTTTGTAATCAGCTAGGAAAAAAAATCACCAAATGGTGATATGTCTATAGAAAATCAGAAATAATTAAACATTTTGCGTCCCCCCTCCCCGATGGGCTAAGCTGAGCTGACAAAAAAAAAAGGTCTTCACCTCAAATTTTGTGCCCCTCTCGGCGACTTTGGCGCCCCTTTTACCTGAAATTTGGGGCCCCGCTAACTCTGACCCGGGGGGGGGGGCGCTAACGCCCCTGCAGTCGCCCCTCGCACCACTGTGCGTGCATGGAATATTTTATAATACACTTATGTAAAGATGGAAAAGAGCGATTCAGAGAACACTGCTGATGTAGTGGTGTCACGCAAGACACTCATTAACACTTTTAAGAGTCATCAATTTTAGTGTTATACTCTTTTTTGTATATGGATTAAATTGTCTTTTTTTTAATTAAAAAAAAAAATTAATTTTTTTTCTTTAAATTTCTCAATTCCCTCACTTATAATTTGTATGGAAAGCTCAAATACTCGAAGATTTTGTCAAATTTCAAACTCACTGATCATTGATATCTACTTCAATTGTCATTTTTTAAATACTTGTTTCTAATGAATTTTTCAAATTTCTTTTCAAAGGTATGCATAATAGTAAGGTGAAGAATAGCAATTGAAAATGAAAACGCTAACCTCTCTAAGTGCGCATGCACATTACAAAAAGTGAACTTAGTTGTGACCCGTATAAAATACTGACCCCTGAATGAAAAGTATAGAAACAACAGCACAATACCGGATAATTTGGGGCATTTGAGTTTATAACTGTCATCCTCACTCCCATTTCCATATTTTGGAGGAGGAATTATGCGTACAATGTAATATAGTGAGGGGACCCTGATGTGGTTTGCCATCCATCTCCATACGGTTGCCTAGATACGCATAGATGATGGTGGTACCATGGAGGTCTGTCTAAAGCTCACCTGGGCCATCTGAGCTAACATCCAACACTCCTATTCTCCCTCCCGAGAGCACAATCTAATTATTACCCTCTCTACAACAACATCACACGATTGCTTTGCACCAATCTCTCCCTCCCTCCCTATCTCCTGCCCACGCGTCCATCTTGTCTGTCTGCCCGGTCCATCGCCTGCCAATCCAGGCTCATAGCTCAGACTCACTTTCCACTGGCTCAGGGATGCGATATTTATGATATATATACCCATATATATCTACATATATTTATAAATTTATGTGCCTGAAGAAAATAAGTAGAAGTTGAACGCGAATCTAAGACAATTAAAGTCCTCTAAAATTAGGGTTTATCCCTCAACTAATAATAAAAAAAAGAATTTTTCACAAATTCATCGTGCCAGGCAACAGACGTAGCCCTATTTTACACAGCTGTTACGAAACCGACTTAAAATAAAATCTCTCATGTCATGGCACCTGAAGAGTTAAGACATTTTCTTATTTATACCTCACTGTCAAAACTTCGCTTTAATTTCAACTTATTTTCGTCATACATACTAATTGGAACGCGTTCGCTTCGTCATTTGGAGAGAGAAAGAGAAGGGTAATTTGAGATTGCATATGTGATTTGCACATAGAATATTACACCGATACACACACTCTCACTCACACACACATACACACACACACAAATTAAGATACACATGCTCGCATACTACATCGAAGCCCCCCCCCCCCCCCCCCCCCCCCCCCCCCCCCCAACACACAGACAAACAGACAGACAACTGATACACTTGCAATCATATAGAAAAATATTCAAAATTTGGGGCAAGATCACAGACTTCATCGTGAGTCATTAAGAACAAATTTAGTTTTAGTGGTAGAGGGGCGGGTTGGTTGAAACTCAAAATGTCTATTATTAACAAATATTATTTTTCGACCTCATTCAATATTTCATTTAAGGCGTTATGTATTGAAAATACGATTACATCATATGTGATCCAGCCCTTTAAGGAGGAGGAAGAAAATACGAGCATTCTAATCGCATTTCACACTCAGCCTCCTCCCGAGTGTGTATGACGTCAGAGAAATCACTATATTTTAGGATTAATTGATTTGATATGCACCGTAATGGCGGCGACAAGCCTTTCAAAATTGAATCACTTGACCGAACAAGATGGCGTTCATCATAAGCAATGCATGTGAAGACGAACTGACAACTCAGGGGCGGATCTCCGCATTTTCTCTTGTTGTCTTTTGACGAGCGTTTAGTGTTCAGTGAAGTGCAATTAAGATTGTCTTTATCATTACATTTGATGCTTGTATGGCTGTCCACTCATCACCATTGTTTTGACAATGTGTTTGGAAGCGTATGATGCTGTTTATAACGTAGTACTTATTTGGTGATAGACATGAGACTGATCGAAACCAGATAATTGGTGAAACGATATTTAAGGGGGACGATTTTATTGGCCCGCTCTCTTAATTCGAGCGATTACAAAGTAAGCTATTGCGATTGTTCTAGATGACAAATCTGAAAATAATATACAAATATCTGTAATCTGTTAATTTGATTAGCATTTTTCTAATCAAATGAAGATTTTGAATCCATTAAGATTATGGCGATGGCGATACCTTAAAATATAAACGTTAATGCAAGCTCAGATTGAAAAGTCGATCCAAATGGATTCCAAATAAACAACCATCAATTTCAATCGATTTAGAAATGCTTTGTCAATTCACAGATTACAACCATTCAATCCCATTTTTAGTTTGTCATCCAGGACAATCGAAATAGATCACCTTGTAATCGCTAGAAATTAGAGAGTAATAGCAATTATTTAGATGGTATTGTACATGTTCATGTATTCGTATTTTCTTTACTGATCTATCACGTTATACATTTATTATTTAAGTATATATTCATTTATTCAAATTCTTCTGATAAGGACACATTTCTACTATTACTTTGCAAATACACAATAAGTATATATAGATACTAATATGGTTTATATTATAAGCTTTATTTCAAGGCCGTCTAACACCTTTGTGATTTAGCCTGCTATAGGGGCATTTTCTTTAATTTTAGAAATACCACTTAGTTACGTGAATAATACTCAACTGCATTTATACATGTTAAGAATAATAATTTGCTGATAAACATGCCAGCGTTTTTTAGAAGATTTCTTTCTTACCGGACTTACTTCCTCGTTTCGTTGAAGGAGTTTTAAATACTGACGGTATAATGCATGCTCGAGAGTGCATTTTTGCCACATATATATCTATATACAAATGATATATGTGCGTGTATATCTGACAAAATTTGTTTTAACCCTAATTGCCTATAGGCTTATGTTTCTTGAAAAAGATGTTTGGTGCATCAACAATCTAAAAAAAAATTGTGTATGTAATTTCTATCCTTAAATATAAAATGAATGACAGCATGAAGACATATATTTGTGATAATCGTACAGTGATGTACGTTTATTAATTTGCCGTTTAATCATCTTCTGTACAAAAACAATTGTTTAGGACAAGTAAACCAACATGGAATACAATAAAAGTGAGGATTCACTTATACAATCAATAGCTAGGTCTTATAACTACCGAAAACACCACAGAGTGGTGTCTCTCATCAGAGAGGGAAAAGAAGTATAAAGCTCATATAATTATTTTACTATAATCATATTCCATGGAGTAGAATATCGCATGCGGGGTTGATATTTTAGGGATTGGAGATTATGTAACTCCGTAACCAAATTTATCTTTCACATTTACAACTCACGTCGCAATTAATGAGAGACTTGAGATATTTCTTTCATCAAACGCCTGTCTGTATATATCAGGGACGGACAGTCTGTATTGAAGTATAAAAAGCTAATTAATGTCGGACTCATAAATGTAATCCTCAGATTAAGGCTATTGCGATTCTATTATCAACTTAATATACTTCTTATTATAACATATATAGATAACAAATAACGAGACAAGAATTAGCTTTAATCTTGGCACAAAACTGTGCATCCAGAATGATTGTGTAATATTTTTGAGTAGTTTGATATATATTTCAATCAACTAAAATGCTAGTACTTTAAATAAATTCAGTAGTCATGGACGATAGTTAGTATTTCATAACTTGATAAGAATTTAAACGTTTTCTTTTAAAGAACAATACCTTACATCAATGAGTGTTTCAGTCAACATTGAAGGTACACTGCTGAAAGTCAAACTACTCATTATTGGATCACGTGTATTACTTCTATATTCATTTCTATTTCGATGCAGCAAATTCTCTGAAACAGCTGCAATAAGCATTACACGACGTAATTAGACGACAGAAAAATAAATGTTATTTGATATCTATTCATTTCATATTTTTACAAATCCAATTATTCAACAATTTAACAAATTTATCATGGGAAAAACGTTAATAACAAAATAACGATTTTGATGCTTCGAAACCCTTTCCGATTGTAGAGATGTACGAGGTCTTAATTCAAAACGAGATCAAAGCTAAAAAGGGTTCTTCATATGTGACACATTTATCAGAGTAGTTTGTATTGATTGATGTGGTCCTTTCAAAACTTGCGCCAATCTATAAGGTTTAAAGGAATGATACATCCATGTATATCACAATCATGTTTAGCTAATAGCTGATTTCTGGGGTTGCTCTATGTGTGGGAAGATTAGTTAAAGTGATTTCATAAATCTAGTAATTGAAATTCATGATTATTTATATTGTGCCTGTCCAAATAAACAAATACCTAGACTAACACTAAGAGAGTGCATGTCTCAGAACACAATCTAAAATAACAATAGAGAATTTGCACAAAACCTTATATTTTGTGAAAATAAATCAACTCTCTCAAAATGCTGAGTGGAATCGAATATCCAAAAAATAATACTTCAATACCCTGTAGAAGTTTAATATAGTTGATTTAGAATTAAAACTCTTAAATCGTAAGCAGGTTTCCAGTGTAATCGGTGATATAAATATATAAAAATAATATATATTGTAAGTTTAATAATCTGCCTGAGGAAACACCTTTCCTTTCATCGCAAAAAGTTTATGTTTACATCATATTTATACAATTTAAATCCTATAAGATATATCACTGTGATCTGTGAAACTTTGAATGGGTTGTTAGAACGTGAACATCCTCAGGATATCATTCTGCTCATTACAATGTTAGGCATCCTCCGATATCTGTAAATGCATCACATTAATTCCATTTTAGTGGTATGGCAGGCTCAGAATTACAACTGTTAAAGAGACCATGGACTAGGTCTATGAAGAGACCGACCTGCAAAGGATTCACTCATTTAATTTACATGTTTGTTTTTATTGCCTTTATCTTAACTAAAACAAAGAAACAAAAACCACATGTTCTAGAAATTGGCCTTTGAATAGAGGGGCACAATAATCAAGCATTGGACACATAAAAACGCATGCTGCAATACTCTCAATGAAATGGAAATTGTGCCTCCATTGTATTCTGTACGTATATAGTCAAGAATCCAATATGCCGGGGCAATACTAGCTCTTTGTTATATTGCAGAGTCAGCTGGGACAGTAGATTGTTAAATCGAGCATGTCGGGTAAATAAGAAATAAGATGCAATAGTATCACGATCATTGTTAATCTATGTTTGCAAGTATTTTGACCAATTATTAATTATTTGCCTAATGAACTGTTTTCACCAACCTACATTATAATGACATGAAAAGTGAAATTGTATAACGCTCCCATGAAACAAGTAAACTAACTCAAGTTAAATTCGAGACCTATAGTTGTTGAAGTTTGCATATATCTAATTGTCAAAGCTTTAAAACAGTACCATACATTATTTGTATTTAAGGATTATTATTGTTTCATATAAATTACCGAGATCAGTACTCGATCAAAACTAAATAAGCTTCCAACACGATATAAACTATTTTCGAAAAATAAAGTGGGTCATGAGACAAAAGATCCATACGCCGTATATTGAACTGTGTGGACTTACAATCCCGAGCCGGTCCCGAAATGAATAGCATTACAAAGGGGTATCGAATTGCCGTTCGACTTAATTTTACAGAAATACATTATATCGTGTTTTCCCCAGGTTTAGTATAAGTTGTATGCCAGTGAGACTTATAGCACCCACAAAGGTTTCAGCTTAAGTTGTTTCCAGTTTTTCAGTTTAGTTTCTTTTCATTTCCAATCAGGATCTAACACTATATCGTATATAATCATAATAGGAAATCAAGACAAACCTCCAAATGCGTACCGTTCAGCTCCACGTTGGGGGCATTGTTTTCACGATATAAGTATTGCTCTAATTAGCAAAAGCAAAGCAAGAGAAAGAACACTTAGATGACAGAGAAAATCTGTAAACGTATATATCTAAATTTTATTCCACTACCTCATATTCACAGAGGAAGAAAAAAAATCTTTGAAATATGAAGAAAAACAATAATAGTAAAATGACTCGCTGGTGAAAAGCTATGGTTTTGTTTGTATGGACAGTTTGCAATTTGTGACCATTATGACAAATAATTTGCAGTTTGGTTGTTATGATATCACCAGTTTTAAAGTTATTCTTTTATTGCAGACATTCCAGATTTAAAAGAAATTCTGTAATATTTTATTTTGACTGCAGCAGATAAAGTCTTAGCAGAGAAATAATTTCTATAGTAATCAATTGTTTCAAAATGCCAATCAAATTATTTATGAGAGGTTTAAATCTGTAATCATAATGTTTATATGTTATTTTGCAGTTATATGGTATTTATGGATCATAAAAATATTTCGTTTCATATGCTCTTTTTTGTCACTCTGTTTGTGTGTGGTATTAAAAGAGATTAGTTCACAAATATCATATAGCATTTTCGTTGCCTATTGCTTTCAATATTCTCGTTAATTGAAGCAATCCTTTGTTCAACAATACAATTTTTATAACCTTATCTTAGCACGTGACGATTTCTTATTGGGAACATGTTTTGATTAGTTTGGATTTATCTCAATAAATAAAAAGGTCTATCATACATCAAGGGCATTTTACTACAAAATAGTTGATTATGATTGAATTGAATGTTTCACAATACAATTAAGTTGATAATTCAGGATTGAACCAGTTTGTAAAAAACTTCGTGTTCTAAGACAGGAAATGTTAATATGTTTGCATATAGCTGCAAATGGAATGATCATTATTGCATAACAGTGTGGACAGTACTACATAAAACTGGTATGATTAATTATTTGTTTTGATAAATATTGATAAAAATCCATAAAATAAAATCTTTTTCGTCCATACACAGACAATATATATTATTATAGCCAGAAAATTTGCCTATATTTTGTAAATGTATTTGGGGCAGAATTTGATTGCGCAAAATTTAAAGATGTCTTTGTGATCTCCATCGGAATGTGCAATTCATATAAAATTAACAAATACAATAGTAACCATGGTAACAATGAGAATTGAATTGATAAAAAAGAACAATTCCACTATGTCGATATCGATATAGTACATAAGTATAGGAAGGGTGGATCAATAAAAGAAAAGGAAGAAAATTGATGAACTAACTACAGTTTAAAAAATAGGTAATAAAATTATCTGCGAAACAGAAGTATTAACAAATAGATCCAAAATGTTGTTTTTCACAACTTTCTTTGCAGATGCACCTTACGAAATAGCTTACTTCTCGAACACAATGTGTGTCTTACAAATAACAACACCAACACTTATATATTACCCAACCACTCAACAAATAAATGTAGTTCTTTTTTCGTTTGTTTCTTACGAAATAGTCCTTTTATGGTCCACTTGCGTCATCGTTGTCGTAGTAGTAGAAAAAAAAAGAGATCCAAAATGACTTTTAAATGTCTTGAAATGGAATGAGTATGATCGTTGTCAAGGGATATTTGGTGGTTTTAACGAAAGCAACTCAAAATGGCGGCTCTATATATCAGCTTTCCAGTGATTAGCGAGCTCTGCTTCGAGATCCACAACAAATGATGGGCAAATAATCGGCTAGATGTCACGTGATTTGCTGTATTTCGTGATCCATTGATCCTTGTTGAAGGCGTAAAACGTTACAAGTCGTAGCAAAATATATACACACTTTTTTCTGTCCGTGAGATCAAAAACATGATTATGGTCGACACAAATATACCATAGAAATAATCTTAGAAAAAGTTTCCCATATATTTTAATTTTCGCTCTTTCATCATTTCACAAGCATCCACACGATCAAAACGGATATTTTCGGCTGAATTGAGGCATCCAGCTTACTGACAAATAGCATCCAATCAGCACATCGCAAATTATCACGTGACCGATGTTATCCATTCCAAAATGATGTATTAACAGGTCAAGATGCGTTGGTTTTGTCGATATAATCCAGATGAATAGAGAAAACATACACCACATCCGTATCATCCATTGCGATGGAAATCACACCAATATAGAGAGCTGCTTATCACGTGACCAGCAAATGGTATCACTTTCTTCACTCCATACATGAAGTCACGCTATTCACATCGCACAGCGCACACAGCAGTCTCTCGCGTGTGCGCGAGTAAGCACGCACGCACGCACGCAAGAACGAACGAACGAACATTTTTATCTCCATTTGTGTTTGTACGAGAAAAGGAAACGTGATTAGAAGGCCTTTGCCATGAAAAAGAGCAAGACCTTTCGAAATTCTACCTACTAGTCTCAATACAAGCCGCACCCTCGTAGATTATTGGCTATTATTGTGTCAGTGACTGCGTCAAACACGAATTGAATATTGTTGGTGTCCGTGGCACAGGTCATATGTGTATAGATTTCATTGTTGGCGCTTTTGTTCAGTGCTTCAAATTGTAACTGTATGTATCCCGCTGCAGGCAGATACTCGTTAGCACCTGGAATAGAGAGTAGCATAATAATAAATTTCATAATTCATGAAAATCGGGACAATATCAATTAAATCACCGTTGAAGTATATCACAAAAGCAGTAATATATTCTAAGTAGTTTGCTATTTCATATTTTCAATAATTATGGTGAGGCGTTCAAAATAAATCTCAAAACAACTTGTCATATATCATTTTAAACCTTTCTTGTGTTGTCATGTAAGAAAATGTCTACATTTTAGATTAACTGACTATTCTTTTTCTTGCGTGCCGTGCATAATGTTGACTGACTGGTGCTCAACCCAAGATCTCTCGATTGTTCGAACATCGAGCCCAACAAGCACGATCAAAGTGATGCTTGATTTAGAAAATAGTCAGATTTGTTAGCTGGAATCTTGGACCTTTCTGCTAACGAAATCTGCTCTGTTCTTTGATCAAGACCATGTCATAAATAAAGGTGCGACGTTGTAAGTATTTTCAGAATTAGCTTTAGCATACTTGTCGCTTCTTGTGAAATAAAAGCATGGACATACTAAACATGGACTTCTGACGATCTTTACTGGTTTGAAGTCGGAGACTCGCTTACAGATATTTCCTGATAGCTAATCAGCTCTGCCAAAATCCGGCAGAGATATATTTATTCCTGATCGAAACCACTTATTTTCTTTAACTTTAGCTTTGGGAGCGAATTTAAAATCTGTCACGAATCTCCTACTTCTCCTTGGAAAAAGGAATTCTAGGATCTTATGTGTCTTAACCCCAAACCGAATTTATATACATCGAAGAACGTGTGATTTTTGCTCTGACATTGTCTACAGCACTTGCACTCGTACTAACACAACAGCCACTTGATCAGCGTTTATCATTTTCTTCATCATCTCGTGTGGTCACACAAGCATTTACCAATGTCTAGCCCTGGTCTAGTATATGCATGGGCCACGTCATTTAGCACTGCCGGGTCTCTCTTGGTCCAGGGTCGTATTATTTTGTTACAGCTGAGAAGATGGAGCAGATTCTTACTGCCCTCCCACACTCACATTCTATAGAGCTTTTAATGTATACCCACTTCAACATGTTTGCCTTCATCTTTTCATCCGCCATCTTCATCTTTCAAAATGTATGGCATTCCTGACTCTCACATTTCCTATCAGCTTGATGATGAACGATCAAAGGTGACGCTATGATACATTGGGTTGTCAAAGTTATGCTCTTATCACTCCCTGATCACGCTACTTTGTATAAATTCGTCAATAAGTATACAAATATTTGAATGAAATATATCAAAATAATATATATAGATGAAAATGGAAATGTGGTTTCATACCTTCGTATTCTGGAAAGCAAGTGTTGAGGGGTGATTTCTGGATCTTTTCCTCGAACAGATCCTTCTTGTTGAGGAAGAGAATGATGGAGGTATCTGTAAACCATTTGTTGTTGCAGATGGAATCGAACAGCTTCAGACTCTCTTGCATCCGATTCTACACAAACAAGGAGAAAAACGTACAAATATAAATATTTTCAAGCCAGGAATATGGAGCATATTTAGGCCCAAAGAAAATGTTAATATAAAATCTAAAATGCTGTTGCACCGATTATGTGACTGGTGCTGAAACGGTCAAGGGTTATGTTATAAATAGTCGATTCGTTCTCAAATTCCGTGGGTCAACCCGTGATCATTTATATCGCAGGCGTGCCATGTGCGCTGAGACTGCCGATTAAAATGAATAATGTTAATGAGTTTCATCGCTTTCTGACCCTCAATGCTGAAAATCTGAACAAACTGGACCAAAACAGTTTGCAGAAAATCGGACACGAGCTATGAACTTTTGAATATAAAGGTGTAAAAAATCGACAACTTGCTAAGTGCCTAAGCAGGTACACTACAAGTTCGCTGTTGTTAAATCTAACACCGGCCGGAATCTATAGAGGACCACGCTAGAAAAGCGTTAAAATAACACCAGTTCATGATCAGAATCCATGTATATATTTCAAAACCAAGTGGTATTGTTTGAGGCCCCGAATAACACCAGTCGGTGTTTAAATATATCGATTTGATTCTAAACTGGTGCTACTTCAACACTTTTCTGGTGTGGCCCTATAGATTCCAGTTTGTGTTAAATTTAACACCAGCGTTTTTGCAGTGTAAACTTTTTTACAACGATGTTTAACATGTACAGCTACTCCGCCCATGTGTATGCACAGTATAGAGAATGATTGGGAATTCAAAACTATCACAGCAACATTCATACTCCAGTTTATCCAAACTCAAGAACAAATAAGTAAAAAATACCGGCAGGACTTGGATTTTTCAGGATTGATGTCATGTTTTAGAGCATTAACATGAGATAGTGAATAACCAATGATATTATAAAAGGTGACATGACACGGTGTAAATATAAAGTCATAATTGGATATCAAAACAGACATGGTGGATAATGCAAATTTTCCTCGTCATAATAAGAATTTCTGCATCCTCATGACTTGTCATGCTTGTGGAGTTGAGAATTCTAGAACTTGAAGAAAACCGGATATTATTACTTCCCCTGCTATCTATTCATCACTCACACGCCCAGAGGCAGACCCGTTCGTATTAGATTTCAGGTTCACCATGGTGATCAGCCACCATATTGGCTCACATTCAACACGTGCTATCTACTGAAGATGTAAAGCTAATGCATCATTTTTCGTTCATTTCTGGATAAATCCAACATGTGAACGGGTGCAAATGATAAAGAAAAATTAGTTACGATTTAGCCATTGCTAATGCTGCGGTTCTAGAGTTCATTTCACTCATGTATGTATAAATAGTTAAGATTATTAGCCATTGCTAATACTGCGGTTCTGGAGTTCATTTCACTCATGTATGTATAAATAGTTAAGATTATTAATACACATGAGTTGATATATTTAGCGCATTCTATATTAGGGATCGTAAAAGACTGATGATTCGGTAATCCGACGACTGAATTAGATTGACTTTATGAGAGATTCTTTTATGATACGTAAGTTAATATAAAACACATTATACACATATAAGATGGTCAGCGTGGGATATTAAATTATTTTTAGGTTATGATATAAAATCTATCTGTACATGTGCATCATTACTTCCGCACCTCTTTAAATACATGTGTATTCGCACATGCCCATGCTGATCATAGTGAGGTTTGTATTAAATTTCATTTATGAACAAGCTATACACTATCGATTCGGTATTTTTCTTCATTATACAATTTATAATTTTGTTTAATGTCATACATAAAGATTAAGTACAGATCATCACGACCACAAATTGAGAATTCAGTTTGGAAGGCAAATTTTGGCAAAGCTGAAAACGATCATTGAAGAAAAATACAAAAAATAAAAAATCAATGTCATGCTATCTTCTGCCATGAGAGAGAAGGGAAATAAAATTCAAATAATTGAGCTGAAAAAACGGATTACATTAGGAATTTTTAGAAAAATGAACATAACGTTCGAGAGAGAGAGAGAGAGAGAGAGAGTTAGAATCGTGGAGGGGTGAAATTACAATAGGAAAAGCGGGAATAATAACAAAGAATGCAACATACCGTTACGTCATCTTCTAAAAGTCGCTGATCATAACCGCTGAGAGCGACACAGAATATGATTGCTGTGACGTCCTCAAAACAATGTATCCACTTTTTCCTCTCTGAACTCTGACCTCCGACGTCAAATAACCTTAAGGATTGGAAAATAATTAAAGAAAAGCATGTTAACTTGACTATGATTAATCTTTCTTTGAAAATGCACATTATTTGAAACTTTAAGTATAATGAAACAGCTTACCTAAGTATAATGAAACAGCTTACATAAGAATAATTCTCAAAATAAAATATCTCGCACCATCCATTATTGCAATTATCCTGATCTAGAAATAACTTTACTCAAGTTCCAATTATCCTGATTTAGAAATAGCTTTACTCAAGTTCCAATTATCATGATCTAGAAATAGCTTTACTCAATTTTAGCGTAACAGCTTGAACCAATGCTGCCCATTCACATTACTTTTGATAGGTATAGTCACAGTCTTTCTAAAAAAATATATACATTTTAACATAAACCACGGTGCTTAAGGTACCAAATGAAGCATATAATTTCTATTACGAGAAAATATTCTTTATTAATATTGATATTAAAACCGTGATAACATATCTTTAAAACGAAATGGAGAACACCCAAATATTCACACATTCATGAGCAATATATTCCCTAGAATATGAAAATTCGCGTGAACATGGTTTTCTCTTCAATTTCACTAAATAAATATCATAAATAAAAAGAACTGCTGAAACGTCTTATCCAATAATGGAGAGCTGTGGAGGAAAATGAGGTCAAAAAGAGCTTGAGCTTTCGATCCTAAGAGATTCTGCGATGAATCGAAAGCTAAAGCTCTTTTTGACTTCACTTAAATAATATCATAAGATATTGATGATCTATGATAAATATTTTGTGTACCATTTTCTGTGGATTTAACAATTGTGGGCCCAATTTTTTCTGTGACTTTGTGTACCTTTACTAGCAAACTATTATTTGATTTATTCCATCTGGAAAGAAAACATCAAAATATGCGATTACAACCTGCACATCGAACAAGAAAAGAAGAATAAATAGAATATTTCACTCACCTGAAGTGAAGATTTTTGAAAGTGAAGTGTGTTTCTACTATTCCCGTCGTTTTGACTCTAGTTCGAAGAATATCTTGTTCATTCGGAAGGTACTCGGGGGATCCAATTCTATCAAGATTATCTAGAAAACTGAGAAAAGGGAGAACGATAATTGCAAGGTGACACATACATTGATGTATGTTTATTGGGCTATAATATTCACATACAATTAATTCGACGTGTAAGCAAAATTGCAAACCATTTAACTAGCTTCTTACAATACTCAGTTTTACTACTCATTATTTGATACACTCTCTTTATACCAAAATGATTGCAAAGCTCAAACTGTGCCCCTGCACACATGCATTCCATTACATCATGAGCAGAGTATGCACAGTTTAGTGGGATACAGAACTCATTATGCACGCTTTTCCCGTGCCATATGAATCCTTATACTTCCAAGATGCTCCAGATTGACGTCATCGATAGAGGTATGACGTCATAAGGAAAGATTATCGCCATTGAGCGAGCGAATCTCTGTTTTGCCGCGCTTTTTGGCTAGCAGGTGACGGCAATGAGAAGGGAAAAGTTGATTGAAAACGAGAAATCTGATCGAAGGTGACGTTTTATGGTTCTATAGAAGAGTGAAGCTTTCTTGATAAGGTTTATGAAGGATGGTGAAAGGTCTCCTCTCCACTCGCATGGCCAAGAGAAGGTTAAAACCCAAAGTCGAGATAGGAATTTCAAATCTTGAGGGTACTCCTTTAAATCTAATTAATTTAATTCAAATCAATAGTACCAACCATCCTCGAAAAAAAAATGTAGGAGTCTATTAAGCCAACCTGCAATTATCTAATATCAACACTGGTCAACATGGTCAAAGTCATAGTTTCTGTTTCTCAAAATCACCTCAAAAGTTGAATCATGAATCGGTACTGTATTACCTCTTTTGAGAGACAATTTAATGTTTTGGATTTCGTACCCTCTTTGGTATCAGTTGATCTCTATTATATTATACCACTAAACAAAAACACACACAGAGAGAATTTCCTTCGCATCATAAATGGATTTCATTGAGTTTTTGATTCCTCAAACTGTCAACGTTATCAGATTCTCATACAGTTTTCCCAGTGCATGAAATATGCATAAGTCTTATTTCATTTCTAATTTGATTGTTATGCAAAGTCCTAGTAGCCAGTATTTTTCTATGATAATTTAGATTATGTGGATTCGTACGCTCATGTCGTTTCATCCCAGCCCTGTGTGGGTCTTAACGCGGTGGCAGCGGTGGGATTACCTTCACGTCACACGATTTACAGAAGTGAGAGTGAATATAAAAGTAAATACTTCAAAGTTATACTGAGCTCGCTGTAAATGAAGGATACAGAACACAAATATACTTAAAAAGTACATGTATTCATTTTGCTGCACATAATTATATCCAATGTCATTGTGGCTAGAATGGTTTCATGCTATCGTAATGGCCCTGGTAGCTTTTCGCTCCATATCGGAAAAAAGGAGTAAATGCAACTTACTATTTGGCTGAATCATTGAGTTGGTAATCCCTTGCTCTACTAAAGATCTCTTGGATACCACTATCAGTCCACAGTCTTTGGATTGCAGCTGTTAGGGATGGGGTATAAGGGGCTGAATCCTGCAGCTTACTCACTGTGTCATAAACTAGCTTTGCATCCTCCTGTAAACACATAACAAACACATGAATTTTAATCAAATGCTTTGCACTTTATAATTTAACGGGTAAACGCTTTGCAAATCTGTTTTAATACACGCAACAGGACTGTCATAATCTGTAGCCCGTAAAATAAAAGATGCAATTGAATTTACGATACATATTTAGTATACGTTTATGGCATAACGTGAACCATAGAGATACGATTAAATTTCAATTGATCATATCTCTGTTATATGTTACATCCCACTGGTATGGCACAATGATGTACACAATCAGACAAGGATGCTCACTATTTCCAAACATCTAACACAGAACTCTTGCTACTGCCGATGGGATGGATCAGATAATGAATCCACAGTACTATAATACCAGGGGCCTGTAACATAAAAGATGTAATGAAACTTACGATAAATATTTATTGTAAGTCTATGGAAAAACATGTACCGTAGAGATACGATTAATTGCAAAATTTATCGTATTTCTTTTATGTTACAGGCCCCAGGTTTTGGGTCTGATATGAGAGTTAGTAGAACACACAACATATTGTTTGTATATCTATATATTAAGTTATGTTTCCTCCTATATTGTGACAACGGCGATAAAGAAGTACATATATTATTTAATTTAGCTTATTTCATTTAATTTGCCCGTTTGTTTGTATTTAAATCTAAAATAGGATGAGGTTCGTTTGTACTGATATAGAAAACTCATGGGATGCTGCGATATGATGTGGAAGAAAATAAATAGCCAACAATAATCGCCTGTAAGGAAATGAATTGTAATTTATAAAATATTTCTGTTCAGGTATAATCATAACAGTAAGACTAGATATAGTTTGTACTGCACACATATCCACTTTGCAGAGTATATACTCAAGGCATTTTGGATTCAATATACAATAAAACCAAATATCCTGAGTCGCATTCATGTATTCCGATTATACACTCAATCAAAATACTTAATTCCTACTCGTATTTATAGCGTTATATCTCAAATATTTTACGAGTATTCGTATTCAAAATGAGAATGGATAAAAATATTATTGCTTACACAAAATGAATAGCAGATCATAACCACCATGGTGGAATGCATTTAAAATTATTGGTATACTTTTTTTCTTTAATATTTTTACAAAAATGCATGGGGGAAAATATGTACCTAATTTTGTACATGAATCGTGATTTTCAGGAATTCCGTCGAGAAATTATTACGTTTACCATTAAAACAAATAGAATTTATTAGCATCAAAGAATATGCCTTCGTTCTGTGCCACTTTGCTGCGAGAATCTCAACTCCAAATGGCGGCTGTTGACCCGAGTGTTGTAAAGCGGTCGATTCCCTGTTGAGCCGTCCATGAGATTAATGTATTCCATTTACTCTCCACTAAAAATACCATGATCCGATCAACGTAAAGGTCACCGACCAAAACCATTTTAGTCGACCCATGTTCCAGCGAAACAGAAAAAAACGAAGACACGTTTGGTGTATATATCAGCGTAAATACTTATCCAAAATATACGCTTCCCAATTGATAGCGAATGCCTATAATGGAATCTGTAAGATTATGATAAATATCTTCTCCATGAATGATTCACTCTCTATCTCCTCAGTCCGCAATGTTTCACTTACATTTTGACGTATGTTTAAAAAGTGCCAAAATAGTTTTTTTTTTCAATAGTTAACCCTGAAATAATTTTTTTTTAAATATCCCAATCAACAAAATTTAACAATAAACAGAATATACAAATTGCCCAAGTAGCAGACTAGGAAGAATAGATATCCATATAGTTAGAGTCAGTATGAACGTATAATTAGGAATAAAACTAACCATGTATGAATAAATAAAACATAAGAAAAAATAACCCTACTAAACCAAAACAAAGCAAAACAAAATGTTTGTCGTGCTAATGTCGAGTACTAGTATTTTATAAAAAGGACGGTATTTATCCTGCAAAACATTTTTATATTGAAATCTGAAAATATTTATAGACTGTGATAATGGAATAACAGGAAGAAGTGACTTTTTACGTAGGCGGACCGAGGTAGAAAATGGATTTTTGGTGAAAATTGTTTTTATTTATAGCATTTCGTGTGTGAAGTGCACGTCATATATAGTTTAGATTAAATCACCCAAGACTTCCTTCAAAATCATATAAAAATGTATAGAATAATATTTCTTTTCATGTGAACAAAACATAGAATTTTTATTTCAATGAAGTTTGATGAATAAAATTCCCACTTAAAAAAAAGAAATAGGCCTATATATATAATTATCCAATAATCTGTCGTGCTTTCAATTAGCCAGATACCCTTACAATGAAATAAAGAGTGATTTTCAACCTCCCCTTGCCCTCTTGCCCTTTTCATGATTGTAAATGCACAAAAATTATATTTCTATCAGATGTATTGTCTTGGCCATGACACAGACATGGAATGTACATTAAATATCTAAACGTTAACTTTGCAATAAACCGAGAAAAATTATGCCTATTTCAAATAATTTCTTTTGTATTTTTTATATTACCAATTACGAATAAGTCGTAATCATACTTTATAATCAAGCTTTATTGACGATTTCCGATCCAAAATGAAATGCATTGCTTTGAAGCAGTCATAGTGAGGTCCTATATACGACACACATAAATCTAAGAAACACATATGACAAAACGTTTTAACATGGAATGTTGATTTACAACAAACAAAAATAAATAAGAAAAATATGAAGGGAGTAATAACACACATTCAGTAATGTTATTAAACAAAGAAGGATAGCACTGTGCATTGGTATTGATTTTGCATCAATAATAGTATTGCCCTCCCATTATTGACGTCATAAAAGCACAATACATAGTTGAATGTGTGGTACCTGACGTCACTGTATTTTAAGTATGTCGTCACGATGTTTACATCTTCCCAAGATAACAGAATGGTGGAATCCGGCACCACTACCACTACGTTTTTCGAAATGAATTTGTAAAAGTGATTATAATAAGGGTTCCGCAATTATACGCCTCGCCTGACATATCTTAATGAGAATTAATGTCGTCAGACACATGTAGTCCGCGATTGGGGACGAGAAAAAGGCAAGAGTAAAAGCTGCTTTACTCGTGTTCTGTGATTGTACTCACGATGAACTTCTTGCTCTACATATATGCAGACACATTTATACACACACACCCCCACTGTGCAAGCATTGAGGAAAAAATCCCGGTATGCTATTTATATCCGCAGTCACTTATCAGTGTGCAGTAGAGTCTGAGTTCGATGATAGATTGCCTACTACGTGCGATCTGTGTGTGCGCGGCTGTGTGTGAGAGGGAATGATAGGCAGTCTGTGTGTGTGCGTGTGTGTGTGTCTACATGGCGTTGCTGCATAGAAGCGGTCTATTCATGGCGCACATTGATGATAAGGGTAGGGAAAGGACGACATCCCTCTCTCTCTCTCTCTCTCCATCTCACTCTCTCTTTGTGCGTTGAGCTAGTGCAAAGGTGTGGTTACACACTAGCTATTCTTGACTCGGAGCAAATATGGCGATCATTGATTGTCGGTACTTATACACATCACTTTCAAGAAAATCTTAGATCGAGATGAAGACAGAAGAAACAATGTGTATAATGATGTTCTCCTGTTTCATGTCAACGTAAATATATAAGCATAAACATACGCAATGATGGTTTGTAGGCCTACTTTGAAGTGGCTAATCTTTGTAACATAATCTGCCAGAAATGTATTCTGCATATTTCTGTGTATATAATTGCGCTTTCATGACCCATGAAGGTGTTAATATAGTCAATAACAGTAATAAATTGCACCTATATACCTCATACATTAAATTGTGACTTTTAAAAAACGGTTGCCAGATATCATCATTGATATTTGCTGTAATTGCAAAGTGCAGCTTTCATTTTACAACCAAATAACTCAATGTTACATTTATTTTTCTTTTTTTTCTTCTAAAACTGTATATACTGACAATAAAAACTCAATTTAATAACCATGATAACATTTCGCCTTGTGTATTTTCCTCCTCCTAATCAAAGTTGGACATAAATTCACATTGTAATTACGGTAATTGCTTAAATCGATGAATTCAAATTGGTGATTCCAAAAGTGTTGATAATTCAATTACGAGTGTTTATGTTCAACACACTCGTCTATTGTAATCTATTGCACAATCCAATTCTACGGTTCACATATAGACTAAGAAAGCTTCCTGAATAGATTTGATCACCACATTTCATTTTCCAATTATCCATTATAACGTTAAACATAAATGCTTAAAGATATAAACCATTTATTATTATCTTTACAAATAGAAAACAAAAGTGAGGTTCAAATTAAAATGAATTATAAACTGTCGATAAACATGATAAATGAAATTTACTGTGACTTGTAATCAGAGAGACAATCACATATACCTTTAGACTTTTGTGGTTCAAATAGGAATCGTCAAAATGTGTAAACCCAACTATATCGGATTATGTATTAGCCCAGAATTGTTACGCTCATCTTGAAAAAAATAGAAGGTCCTGACCTAAACTTACCATATCTTCAGAGCATAAATATTGGTAGAATTCAATCAGGACCTAACCAAGACCTTTCCACTGAACCTTAAAGTGTTTCCGGGAGTGCATATGTATCACAACTATCAGGTGCAATCATTGTTCCGATAGTTTGTATATTCAATACTGTTATAATTGTAAATAAAATGGTAAATTTTGTCATTAGTATAAACAAAATCGTCTTGAATATTTCGCTTACCTCTCTTTCCTCTTCTGCAAAAGGAGTTTCAAATTTCTCTCTCGCTCTTAGCATTGAAACCATAGATTGTAGTAAGTTGCTATATACGACAGGTCTGTACACTTTGGAGTCTTCAGGCGTAAAACCGTCTTCATGTATAATTCTGTGGAAGAAAAATAATAATGGAGTTAAAGGTTTCTGGAGTAATTCGGAGCGGAATCATCAAATTAAATCAAAGCAAATCATTGTATACAAAATATTCTTTCGAAAATTAAAACATAATACAGAGTCATAGATAATAATAGTAATATAACAAAAGAAATGAAAACAGAGGCCATCAAAAAGTGGCCATCAAAAGGCGAGGCTTGTTCAAACGGCTGACCTCTGCGAGGAAAGGCTTACGCTAATATGATATATATGACATGTTCTGAGCCGATTAACATATACATATAAACGTAAACAAATTCTCATTAAGATTTGTTCTTCTCGAAAACGCACACTGGGCAGTCTATCAAGCACATAAATTTGTATTAAAAATACCCAGATGGTGTTCATCGAGCATCATTTTTTTTGGTAAATATTTTTGCCGTTCTTATGTGCATTAACCCAGGAGAAAAAAGAAGATACCTTGGTTGATAAGTAAATAAATTAATAAATAAACATTGTTGGTAAAAAAAAACACACACAGGAAAGTTGTTATTTCTAACCAATTGTTAAGTCGGCAGCACGTTTTTAAAGGTGTTGGATACTCCAACTTTTAAATTAGACCGATTGTGTACATTTTGTTATCATGCTATACCTGCTCACCTTTGTATATACACGAACATGCTAAAAAGAAGTATTTTGATCTATTGTAAGCTTTAGCGTGAATATATAACGACATTACACAATAAAATACAATACAATACAATAAATAAAACGGTATACTCTATCCAATTTAATTAGGGTGTATGAGATACTTGTTGTCAAATAGTTATAAAAACAAACATCGTCAGTATTTACTGTCTCGAGCTTTGACATTCAACTGGTGAAATTTCTCAAGTCAAAAGGCATTTTTATGTTTAAAGTCAAAGGGAATTTTATATGCATCTCTATCTTCATACCTCCCACGTGTTCCGAAAGAAGAAAGAATTTCACTCTTTGGACGCTTATGTGATCCAAATACGTAGAGGGAAATTAAGCATTTAACGGACACTGACTCCCACACAATAGCCTCGAGTTTAACTTGTTTGGAATTCGAAGGTTACTAACTTATTGATCTCTTTGAAGGGGAAATAAATATCCGATGGAAATGTCGTGTCATTTTCACTCATAATTCCTTACAGCAGTTTGATAAAGTTTCAACTACATAAACATTCTCAAAACACTAATATAAGTTATTTGAAGGTGCATAGCAATTAAACATCGACATTAAACAATATCAACGGTAAGAAAGAATGGACATATTTTTAAAATCAATTTCAATCTAAGTAATATACCCTTTGTATTCATCTTCATCATCATAAACTATCCATCTCTAAAGATCGCAGATGCGTTTTCCCCCTTCTTAACACGTATCGTTGATCCATTTTGCACTTGTAATTATAACCTTTTTAATGATCATCCATGATAATTGAAAAACAGAGCAAAACATAAGTCCCGCCATACACTAACTAACATATTTGTATATCCCAATTACAAGCTTCAACGTCTCAAAAACCTTCTGACAGGATTCAATTGATATACCCGAACACTCGTTTTACCAAAGCGCACAACCCAAATCCCAATGTACAGACATCGCATATTCATTAGAGTACAGGGGTTAATATGAAGCGTTTTGGGTCATTTCAAGACCAGCAAATCCACCTGCCATACGCTATGTTTGGTTGTCAGTGTAGGGGAAGACTTTAAGAACCAAGAATCATTTCACACCCCTCTACACCCAGACCAGTCATTCACGCCTTGTGTCCGGTCTGAGAATTTAACAAAACACCCACATCATTCTTAAAGGCCAACAAGGTTTCATCATTAAATTGCCGCCAAGATAGGGTACTGTGGTTGAAAAAAAATTATCATGTCTTTTTTCTTAGCATATAATTATTATGTGGATAAATTATAATGAACGGATAACATATTCATTGCACGAGCAATATACCATATACACACGGTATTACTTCATTGGAAGATGAATTCCATGCATCTGAGCTCCTTTTTACCACTTTTGAAAAATCTTCTTCTAAATACATTTATTATTAGTCAATCAATATAGATTCTCTCAGTAAATGGCAAAGTATCTAACAATTTACTTTCTATTCAAAATCTATATACCTATTTGGGGTAACATCAAATTCAGCTAAATGGTCTAAACATCACATACCATCTTATGTGTCTGCTAACTTGTACATTAAATTATTTAAACGTATAGCTGAGTGGTAAAATGCACACAAGTTCTTGATCAGCTCCCCCTTTCAGGTTCACTCCCTGATTTCCTTTGTTTACATGTACTTTTTGTTTAGTTGAATATGCAAGTTTGTATATCCTAATTTTAAGCGATTAGCCTCTCACAAACATTGCCTCGTGCTGATTTCTGACTTCTAATTTTCATTCAAAAAATGAATGAAGGATTGAAAAAAAAAGAAAAAAAATAATAAACTCATGAAACTTGATAGAAAAAACGTAACATATCATTCCCATATATTCACCAGGGCTATAACAAACATACGGAGAGTATCAAGTAGTTTGTGAAACATTATTGACAAAGTATATTTTAGGTCAACTTGTTGATTCTTTACATATATTGCTTTTCTGTAATCTTCCAAAAGAGCGACACAATATGAATTTAAATAATAGTATAACAAAGAAAACACCACTTTTTAAAGAGAACATGTAATCATTATTCTATTCTATTCTATTCTATTCTATCTAAGTAAACAAAATATATTTCTATTTCAAATTTTTACTAAAATTATATAATTCGTTTTTAGCACAAAATTCTCTTTCTCTCTCCCTCTCTTCCTCTCTAACAGTGTCAATAGCACCCCTAATAATCTACCTCACGCCCACAACTTATTTTTATCTGCAATGTCTGTCTAACTCACCCACATTCACATCTGTTCACTCCTTGTCTCTTTCAACTTTTTCACATGTTGCTGTTATTGATACACGGCTCGTTTATTAAAATTATGATTAGTAGGGTAAATTTTATTGACAAATAGAATCGATTTTTGTGAATTTATCTGAAATGCAATTAATGAATCTACCTTAAGATAAAGATATAATATGAATGATTAGTTGTCAATCGATATTCATTATTCAAGATTACTTTATTGATTTCATTTTAAAAATAAACTTCCAATATGAATTAGAAACAAAAATGAACAAATTTGACAATTTTGGACACAATATACTCTTGACAATAAATGATAAGAACCAAGACAAGACCCTCTTGGTGTCCAATTATAAATGGGTTGAGTAAAGCATAAATTGAATGAAAAAACAATCTTGCTGAAAGAAATTGAAGAGACTGTGACCCTCTGAGACAAGAAGAACCGGTACACGGCTACCAAGCCTCCATGTGAAGGAAAGAATGTTTAGTGAGTTTGTGTGTGTGTGTTTATGTGTGTGTGTGTGTTTGTTGGGGTGTACGTGGGTGTGTAGGGTTTTTGTGTTTATGTGTGTGTGGACGAACATGTGTGTATGTGTGTGCGTGAGTGGGTGTTTGGGAGGGTGTGAAAAAAACGTTTGTGTTTGTGTATGCTTATAGGGGTGCAGGTGGTGGGGGGGGGGGGGGG
>BQKZ01000788.1:38824-79522 GCA_036244855.1 Temnopleurus reevesii
GTGTGTGTGTGTGTGTGTGTGTGTGCGTGTGCGCGAGTGTGTGCGCGGGTGTGTGTGAGAATGTGAGTGTGCGAGGGTGAAAAGGTGGGTGGTTCACAGACATTGACGTTTATGAGTAATGCATAACTTAATAATGTCGACCAGCGTTCCGATATGCAAACCGCAAATTTACTTATCTCGCATAACCGTTTTGGTGGTGAGTTCGTTGGGAGCTTGCGTGGATGGAAGGATGATGTGTGATTGCTTTCTACAGATGAACACATTCAGAAAATTTGCACGTTCAATGACTTCAAAGATCTACAGCACTGGATATGTGTTCAGCATTTAATGTTATAAGCAGCTCATATAAGATTAGTAAACTAAATAAATGGCATGATTAATGTCATCTAATCAATATTGTGTAATTCACAGCCCCCGAAATCGGTACATTTGACTATTTAGAGCAACGATGGTTTTGGTTGAATCGATTTTAGATATCAAAGAGTAAAGAAAACAGTCAACATATTAATTTGTTTTAATTATTCATTTAAGAAATGGTGGTAGTTTGCCGAGAGCTCCCACGCGTGACTCTTATATTTTGATGACGTTCTTTATGACGTGCGGGCTTTTTTAATCTTCAAAATTATTAAGGGAGATTACTTTTAACTAATTATTGATTTTTCTGGTTCAATTTAATTTGAGATGATATTGAAGTAGATTTAGGCCATTATTACATTAGCAAGCCATTTAAATAACACTATCGCATTCAATGACAGAGGTGAGAGAGAAAAAACAACAATAACAAATTTATATCTACATTTTTCATTTGTAAACTAATATTTTTGAAAAAAATGGGGATATATTTTTAAGTCTCTGGATTAACAAAAAACACAAAAAAAAATGACGCATTGAAAAGAAAATGAATTATCTAACTTGCAGAATGTTCCAAAACATGTTAAATGCAATCTACCCAAAATGTACATGGTGAATATAGCTAATTTGGAGCACAAAGACATCCCTTAATTGGGATATTTCTTGTGCATGGCAAGATTAAGAGTGTAAAATGAGGATCCATGACGGGTTATCCTATTGCAGTTCTCTGACATATCTCCCTGTTCCAATTTCAGCTGTTGTTGTTGTTGTTGTTGTGATTTCCTTAGCAAGAGACTATATCACAGTATGGTATGCACCTTAATGAAGTCTATGGATAATATCGAGCTATCGACCAGCTCAACAACCACGGAGCAGTTTTCTCGCTTCATTTGACCTTGGGAAATATACTTTTTGCATCGATGTGTATAATACGTTTGGTCCGAAGAGAAAATCTGAACTATTATTTATAGTATTTCTCTGTTGGTGTGCTTAATGGGCATACTAGCTGAATGCGCCCTACGGATCGATACAATTTTCTGATAATCATTTGCTTTCAACGCTGGGTTATATGGTGTAATCGTGCATTTTGATTCGCGCTTAGAGAGAGCTTATAAACAGGGCAGCCATTGCATGTGAATGGTGAATACACACGTAAAATAGAAATCATACGCTATACATTTTATTACATGTGTGTAGGTATATATTTATATCCATGTAGATTCGATGAAATTTCTAATTGTGTATGACATAACTTTCATTTAACAACTCTTACGTGAATATATTTATTCCTTGAATAAATATATTTCAACATTTATAACTGACAAGTTTTTTTTTTCAAATAATTTGCTTTTGATCAAAGGGGCAAAACTTATTAGATAGGGCCCCTTACACAATTTAGTAATGGTTTAACACTGACAAATAAACAAATTTGAATATGCAATGCTCATCAAACTGCTAATTCTGTGTTACGAATAGTTGGTAAGCCCCATTTAGTATTATTGATTGAAAGAGTCACCACTTACAGTGTAGAGAGAGGTACATGCAGGTAATATGAGACTACAGGTAATATGGCACACGTGACTTAAAAACAATATAACTTATCTTGAACATTTTCCCAAATGTTTATAGCACCATTTATAGTTTGATTTAGTCCCTGAGCTTCATTTTGGATGTTTCAACTGTTTGTCAAATGAAAGTTTGCTAAAAAATATCACCAAATCTTGAAAGGTATATAAAAATAACACCATTTTGTAGCCTTGATATAAAATGAGGTTTGAGGTTTTCTATTATTTGGAACATTCCCTGCGTATAATCATTAAGGGGTTATTGCCAGTGGTATGAAAACGGTATGTTTGGCAATTATGTCGCATTGGCTATAGATTTGTATGTGTGTGTTATGGATTCAACACCAACATTCATTAAAGGCAATGTTTATATATCCGCCACGTTCAATAAAAACAGGGAATTCATAATGGCTGTCACCTGTTTACATGTCAACGCCCGGATTATTTTATATCTACTTCTGATAGTACTCAAAGAGCATGTTAGAGTACACAAGGATCTATGCAAGACTGATGTCCCTTTCTCTAGTGCTTAATTCAACACTATGTAGTTTAGCAAGCACATGAGTGGGTAACCAGTCAGGCATGGATCCGTGCGTACCACTATAAACAGCGCTATGAAACAAGTAATAGAATCATTATTGTTTATCTATATGATTAAAAGATATCGAATTCAGAGGAATACCATTGTTTGGAACATTCCCAGCCTATAATAAAGTTTTGATTCGTAATGAATGGCAACAATATACAGGTCACCTTTCGAGGTAGATTCGTGTCTACTGCTGATAGTAAAAAAAGTGATTGTTTTCATGTGCTACTCGAGGCGCCGACAGTTGCTCCGATTCGAATGTTTCGCTTTATGTACAGGGTTAGTGTTGTGATAAAGTTTATGCTTCAGAATAATATTTCGATCGGATTACGGTTAGGGTTGGGATCAAGTTTGATATTCGGTTTACTTCGTATATTTTCCCTGCAGCAATTGTCTTCGGAGCACATGTCCTAAAGTCGTATTATATATATATAGCTCTTCGTAGAGTATACATGACTCTACGCGCGAGAGGCAACAAGTTCACAAGTGCTAAATTAAATATACTGTGTACTTATTATCACACTCGTGAATCGCTGAAATGTGTTAACTGATCGTGTTGCGTTGATTGTACCGAGTTGTTCGGAATGAACTCTTGATAAATGACTTCGACGGGAACGAGCAAACGAGTGGCTTTAGCGTGATAAATGGGATTCTGACTGGTGGGTTGGAATGCGAATGAAGCAGAATGCTTTATGATCAGACAAGCTTCTGTTTGCTGCCAAGGTCATCCAAGAACATGCCTTCACCAAATTTGGCCTAGTCAATCTCATTACGTTGATAAAGATAGAAACTCTCTCACTTGGGTTTCCCCTTCTGTACTCAAGTGTGTCACGGTTTTAAGGGAATAGCGGATCATTCTTGCTTTCCACGAAATGAACTAGTACGTATATCAAAATTGTCATATATGCAATTGCGAAAACTGTACATTTCAACATAATAAGACTGTTGAATTGTAAGACAAACTTAATTCTTTGGGAGTTTTGCGTCTGTAAGAGTGCTTGATATGATGACATGAGAGGTTGTCAACTAATGCAACATCTGTCAAATCTAACATTATCATAGTCTTAAAACTACTCCTATACTATGTTCCATTTCGGGTAATAGTTACACAATTTTTCCAAATACAAGGAAGCATACTTTCCACACAACTGTTAAAAGCTATTGAACTGATGATTTCTTGTAAAAAGATATAAATGCCTTTTTGTTAAAAAAAAATGCTCAATATTGCGTTACAATTGCACAATATTGTGTGGTAGAAACATACACATTCTTTGCTTTTTCCCCAGGATAATTTTGTTTGATATCAAAATTAGACCCCAAAACGATTCGGCTTTTTATTCCCAATTCCTGACCATGTATGTTTGAGTTGATATTTTCTTACATATTAGCATGGATAGTTTACTGGCTTACACCAGTAGAATACACATATTGAGTCGAGTAATTTGTGAAGCACTTGATCTTATCACCATGAATACATTCTAGAAAAGGACAAATAAATGAAAACTTACAATTTTCTGAGAGCAAAACTTCTATTTCAAACAGATTTCTTAAAAGAGGGCTAATTTGCTTTCATTTAGATGGCATTGAGAACGTATAGAAATGGCTGGCCGTAAGTAGGTTAATGACTGTCCAAAATTATTTAAAAGCACAGAAGACGAACAGCTACGAGCAACAAATGACCCTTTATTCATACACAATTAAGCCTCAAACTTCTATTGCCGAAATTCAGAACGACCACTAGAGTCTTATGCAGGCTTTAACGTGATCACTGACTACCTTTAGAAATATATGATTATCACATCATTAACGCATGTTAATATAAATATATACAGTTGTATGCAAATTAATGACCTTCCTCTAGTTTCGATAAAACAAAATGTCTGGATACAATGGAAGCAAAACCTATACCAAATTTTTGATATAATTAGACTGTATCCACAGCTGACCGGAAAAGCTTATTCACTGCAATAAATATTGATGTTAAATTGATTTTTAGACTATTTCTCAAGAGAAACTAAACTTGAGAGTACTTTTACATTGGATAATTACCACAATTGACAAAAATCGTTTATGATGTCTGAAAATCAATTATTAGAATATAAAAATACATTTCGGTATTCAATCATTATTCTATTATTATTTTGGGGTATACTCTTCTTTTAAAGGACACCCCCCCTTATTTTTTTTTTTTTTTTTTTTTTTTGGGGGGGGGGGGGCTTTTGTAAAAAGCTACCATAGGTTGTTTCGGACGTTAAACATGTTAATGGAAGGTTTTTATTACTTGTATTTACGATCTGTGCAAATAATACCAATGATACTAGAATTAAAAGAGATTTCCTGTCAAATATTACTTGTTTTCTAATAATAATGCATTATATAATTCATTATGATTTAAAAAAAAATCCTAAATTGTTAGCGGAAAATCGAATGTTGGAAGCACAAGTTTTCGATAGCCCCCTCCCCCCTGCCAGACCATAAACAGAAATTACAAGGTTTCAAAACATTTATATGATTCCATCCTCTCTATATCATCAATAATCGATAATATATTCATTTCGATCGGTTTCCGATTGACTGAGAAAGCTTACCAACGTTCAGTACCATGTATTCATCAATATTTTGAGAATTTAAGAAAACCTTAAGCAAATAAAGAGACCTGGGTAGTTGCTCGTCAAGTGGGAGATCAAGGTTGGTCAATGCTACAAGAAAACATTAAACCATATTCTTAGGGGATGGTAACATTTTGAAGATTATATGTCTCCGATATTCCAACAAATTTCTGTAATGTCTTATTGTGAATGACGAACAAGCAGTCTGGGCAAGGTTATCGAAATTGCTTCACAACAAACAAGTTTCGCAATCATAGTTGCTAAATCGCATGTTAGATTTAGGGAGTCACGTTTTCATCTATCATGTCTATTCTGGAATATTATGTTTATATTTGAAGTGCACGTAGTTCAGGATGATAATTCCGTGGTTCAGTACCGGCCTTGTATCTCGAAAGACAAATAATCGGTTCGTATCTGGTTGGATTAAGATATCAAACCTGACAAAAACAAACTCGTGACTCTAAAAGCTTACCATTTTAAATCCTCATGGAAATGGGAATTTAAAAAAGATAGAATGTGATGTATTTTTCTTACTTCATTTCTTATTGTTCTGTTTGTTTGTGTGTGTGTGCCTGTGTGTGTGTGTGTGTGTGTGTGTGTGTGTGTGTGTGTGTGCGTGTACATATTTTTCTTTGTTGCGGTTGCGTGTAAAATAATAGCTTTATAACAGTTCACTTATCCTAAAATCTCATGTGACAAACATTATTGAATGTTCTTTCTTCTTATCTCCTAACAATGTTTCATTTTGCAAATATAATGCCACTGGTCAGGTATATGTAGTTACATATGAAGAAAAAAAAGAATGCCATACTTTTTAGTTTAAATTGTACTTTAAAAAAGAGTAATACTTTCAACCAGGCATTTTTTAATCTAATTTTATGATTATTATTTCGATTTTACAACAAAATCATTCAGAAACCTATATCAGCTAATGATTTTTGTTTTCACAAAAGAAAATAACTGCGAGACCTGAAAATCCATTGGACTATATAACTGTATAAAATATAGACACAACATGCTTTAAAATTAAAAGGGAACTTCATCCAGACATTGATTTACTTTCAGTAGATGAATAAAAATACAATGATCAAACTGTGAAAATTTGAGCAAAATCCAACAATCCATTCAAAAGTTATACATTTTCAAAGTTTTGATTCAAACCCCTCATGGGCTCCTTAAATTGGCAACGTACAGGCACAAAATGGCTGAATTTTTCAGAAAAAGAAGAAAACGTGAAATTCTGTGAACAAAGTGAATGGAGAGTTCTCAATATTGGCAGCCATTTTGTGCCTGTACATTGCCAGTTTCAGGAGCAGAGTGGTGTAAATCAAAACTTTGAAAATTCATGACTTTTGAATGGATTGCCGGATTTTGCTCAAATTTTCACAGATTGGCCATAGTATTTTCCTTCACCCACTGAGTGCACATCAACGTCTGGATGAAGCTCCCCTTTAATTTGTACCTAGAATTATCAAATATTGATACAATCGAGACTGTGAATAAAATTTAGTTTTTCATCTGTACATAAAAGCATCAACCAAGAAGTATTAACAAAATGACACATTGAAGAAAAATAATGATTATAATAAATGATGAAGGAATGTCATTGTAAACACAAAACAAGACCAATCCTGATGTTCTGATTTGTAAATGCAAATAGCAGACCTACTTTTCAATCCTGGGCAGCAGATGACAAATAGAGACCTTGATTTAACGCATCGACATACTAAAGTCCCAGTCCCACTTAGGCAAATAATTACGAGTTCTGAATTGCGAATATTCCGATTTGAATATTCGTAGCGGATTTGCCAACGACTTGTTATGTATTTCGTAACCACTTGTAATACCACGGCTGTTCATATTTGCAAAAGTCATTTGCAAGGATTTTATATCTTTTTTTTTTTTGTTCAACAAATTCGTAAAAATCTTGCGAATGATTTATGAATCGAAAATCATTGCAAGTACTTGCCAATCATTCGCACGTGGTTGCAAACATGTCATGAATTTTCGCAACTTTGCAAAAGTCAACAAATGTGCAAAAAAATATGGAAAATTAAAAACAAATTTCCGAAAAATACCAAACGTTTAAGAGGGTTTGCAACTATGTCGCAATAGGGATGAGTCGGCGCTAAGAGCAGCGCGCGAATCCTTGCAAAAGTTCGCAAACCAGATCGCAAAATGTTCCAAAGCTGTCGTAAATTGTTTCAACGATCTAGCGATGCGTCGCAATTTTATCCTAAATGAAATCGTATAAACATATCATAATTAATATCTTAATCCATTGGTTATTTTGTCTCATGCAATCGAAAATTCTTGCAAAACGTATTTGTTTAAGAACAATAATGGTCACGAACCCTTGCGATTCATAATCGTAAAGGGTCGCAATTACAATCGCAAACAATGTGATGTCCTATACAAAACGTCGCAAATATGGTCGCAAAATTTTGAAAAGGTGTTGTGAATTGATTCAACGACCTTGCAAGTTGTAGCAACTTCACAGCAAATGAAATCGTGTTGTGCACTGTATTCTACCAAAACACAAATATTCGCTAATACTCGCAACGCTTTCACTGAATTCGCTTTAAAAAACTAATTTGATATGTTTAGGAATCATTGTAAATGTATAAATCGTAAATGATCGTAATGATATTCGCCTGAGTGGGACTGTGGCTCGAGATAGATGAGAAGAATGTGGGAATGCATTCCAATGCTGATTGGTTAACGATCTTCAATTGGATGATGAATGGATGCTCGGCTTCTTAGCACCTCTGGGTTATAACGGCTCAACATGGGGGCGGGATGAATGACCCTAGATGAACGAACCATTCATTTCAAAATCCCATAACATGGTCACAAACTTGCACTCTTTTGATGATACTTTTAAATAAAAATGCTGTTTTTTATGGACACAACCTTCACACTGTGGACAAATAAATACGACCATACTGTCACACTGTGTGGATGCTTTCTACTTAGCTAGCTCAAGTAATGATGGTGTACAATTCAACGCGTTATAAGACTCGTAGGCTATGGAATGGTAAACTGTATGTAAATATGAAATGTGCCCACACAGTGTAGTATAATCTTTTCACGGTGGCAGCATAGTTTTCACCCTGTGACCATGCTTGCAGTTCAAGAATTAATGCATTTGATTACACGTAATGGAATTGGCTTCATCTGAATATTTTCACTTATTTCCACATTTTTTTCAAACCATAACAACTATTCTTTGTCCGATTTTCCTAAAACCGTTTTGTTGTAATCCTGTTAAACATATGATATACGAGTAGATTACTATGACGAAGGGAAAATAATAGGAATAAATTTGTTCTAACAGTCTGCGATGGAGACTAGGTCATGGAATTGTCTTAACACAAAATTAAAAAAAGATAATGCGTCAATTCAACACCAGAAAAATGTTCGAACAAGACCAATAATGAATTAAATTCATTATAAACGTGAAATAGTGATAAACCCTTCAAACGACACCATAAAAAATGTACAATACAAGCAAGGAATTCAATGGATTCTAAACATGAAATTGATGATAGACCCTGATGTAACTTACCGTTTATTGCTGGTTCTCACATCTATAATAGCTCAAATTAATGATCAGATGTCGATTGCACAAAATGGTCTGAAATAACTATACTATTTTTGCTAAGACGTCTAAACTTCTTGTGTCACCCTCGTATATACGAGTAAACGGGTATACCTCTATGTTACGAGGGTGGCAGTACACTCTAAAAACAAACTAATCAAATTTGATTAGAATCTAATCAATACAATACAATACAAATTTAATCAATACAAACGGGGACACCTGGAAATCTAATCAAAATGATTAGAAAAATCGAATCATTTTTTTATGTGGAAATCTTATTATAATTACGAATAGGAAATCTAATCAAAATGATTAGATTCAATTAAAAAAAAAATAATACAAGTCACGTATGATTATAAATCCATTTCAGAATGATTAGTTTCTATTCATAATAATATCATAAGACGATATAATAAAAAAAATGATAAGGGTTGTTTTAGAGTGTAAGATATAAGACGTCTTAATGGTAAGATGATAATTTTCAAGAACATTTGTGACAATGGGAAGCTGCCGTGCATAGACTAATATTTTGTTTTATATAAGACCGAGAGGAACAGTTTAGACCTGAAATATACATTTTCATTTTTGCATTGTTTGGTTTATTTCCGTCATAAAAGATAAAACAACAAATACAAAAAAATGAAGAGTGTGCAAACGATACTTACTTCATTTGTTTGACTATTGTACTTTTGCCAGACTCTCCGGCACCTATAAAGAAGAACAAAATAAAAGATATGAGTAAACATGTCAATCTGTTTATATCATTTTCATTGATAATTTAGTAAACAATAATCAACACACTCTACAACTGTGTAATTCACTGGGTTCACCCATTCTAAAGAGTATAAAGAGTTGTGCCTCACTCTTTTACGAGTTATCAAAGGGATGTAGCACCGACTCAATCAAATCTCACTATTTGTTAAAACACAGTAGTACCCAGTTTTGCCTCATAAAGGAGTTGTCCTTCAATGAACTCCTTTTGTTTAACAAGTTAAATGGAGGAAAAGTCCTCTTTTAGTTAAAATAAAAGGAGCACTGTTCCGCTCGAAAAAAGGAGTGATATAGGTGTACCCATAATATTCATGTTTTTTTAAAGAAAAGAGTGTAATATCTCTGATTAATATTGAGAGAGTAAACGATAAAACACCCTGATATTAGATCAGAATTCTTAATCGCTTTATTTGGAATCCACTTGCAGAACAGATATTTAATATGTTTAAACAATGAGTATGCCCAAGAAAAATCAAACTGAGGGTTTGAAGCGAATCGGACAAAAAATAAGAAAATTATGAATATTTCAACGTTATAACCCAACGTTAAATGAGATATGATTACTTATTTGCATTAATAATATTAAGTAAAGCTGGTTTATCAATCCTCTCACCTCCTCTTCTTTCTTCATTCTATCATTTGTATGTAATTTATTGTCTTGTGTTACTTCTATATGCTTTATCTTTAAAAAATAAGTTCTGTAAATTATGTTTACTGGGGATCTTTTCCACCAAGCCTCATGGTTTTTATGATTCCCCACTATCTTATTTTCTTTTCTATGTTATGAAGTGTATTTTTTACATTGTTAACATTTTTAAGAGAGTGAAATAAATGAATTGAATTGAAAAACAGTAATAATGCACTCCTCTAAAAGCAGACTTTTCAACCCCCTTTTTTAATGTTAACGCAAAAAGAAGAATTTATTTACCTCGATATATGCATGGGTACGAATATATTCAGTGATTCGGTGATATTCAGTGATATTCAGTAAAGATTTAAAAAATGAGCATTAATGGATTAAAATTTATTCATAGAACAACAATTTGTAATAAGTTTACTGACAGGGAGAACATGACATACGTCATTACACATGATCAAAAGGTGAGTGTGACGTGTGACGCACAGCGATTTATGAAAACCACTGTTCAATCATAGCATTGAGATATTCATAACTTTCTCATATCCCATCGGATTTACTAAAAAATTGTGTTATTTGTTCGTCTGATTTTTCTGCTTTTAATCAAAGGAAGATTTTTCTGGGGCAGACACAGTGTTTAAACTGCAAGCTACACCAGCAATTTGCATGAGCTGTATTGTACAACCATACAATGAAAGCAGCTCATGAACACATAAAAATAAGGTTACAAATTTATAGGGGTTTTCTACACCGCTATGAAAGATTACAACATTCCATGCCAGACGATCTACCAGCAGAGCTATTTCATGTTCTTATTGACTGATGGGCATTGGGACATGAGAAACTTCGTTAGAATAGATCGAGCAGATATTTGGCACACCGCGTTCATTGGTCGGTGACGGGGAGTTAAAGAAATATTTTCGCAAAACTATTTCAAATTGTAATAAAAACAAATACAGTGTTCTAATTGTCAAACTGAAATAGTTCAGATAAATATGTTTCCACAAAATCATGTCATATCATATCATAACAAATCAAATGTTGAGTTTCATTACAGGCTAGAGTAATTACTGCAAAATGCGCTTAAGAAAGATTCCATTTTGATTTTTCACCAGCTATCTTACAGGAGCACCACTCCGAAAAGGTTGTACACGTTTGTACCCTTCCTTCTTAGTGTGTGGTATACAGGCCAAATATGATAAGTGTTGATATTAGGTGACAGGTAATGTCACATGATGCATCAAATCAACAACTTTAATATACCTTCAGACTTTACAGACAAGTGTAAACATCGCATTGACTAAATTCTTATTGAAATTTGATAATGAAAATGCAATTATATAATGCTTTATATCCTACTTATAAGATTGTATCCACTGTGATTGGTCAAGGAGCAGTCATGTGAATAAAAATATTATCACCATGAAATAAATTTTATATGGCGTGACGTCATCCTCGGAATAGTTTTCGATATGTCCATATTCTGACGTCATCTTTTACGATAACTTGATATTCAGCTATCGATACCGCGATATCGAGATCAAAGGTCGTCGAAACGTAGACAATGGCGGCACCCAGTGGAGAAATCAACGACGATGAACCCAGATTTAATCTCGTAGATGATGATGATTTGGAGGAATTCATTTCATCGACAGATTACAAGTAGGATATACATTTGATTACTATTTCAGTTTACTTGTGTAGGATATAAATCAAATATATCATGCACATTTTTCGAAGTACTATATGAAATTATGGATTCTTCGGTGACCGGCATAGTAACTATTTTCTTCGGGGCTGCGCCCCTCAGAAAATAATGCTATGTCAGTCACCTCACAATCAATAAATGCAGCTAGAACTTCTCAGTGCATGGTATATTTGATTAATATGATGATTTACATTCGAGCAAGAGAATGAACCGTTTATTAATTGGCAAACACTCGTTAGATTTTTATATGTGAAACTTACATTTCTGTCGTTAATTACCAAGGCAATATTTGGGTTTTCAATATAAAGCAGTTCAATAATAGTTTTTACATCTTTCAGTCTCTATCCCGTGTACCCTCCAATATAAACACATATAATCGATGATATCGTGATCAAAAGATTATTTAGGAAAACAATTATCTCTGCCATCACAAAATATAACACTACCTGACGCCATGATGTTGTTGTTGTCGTTGTAAAACATCAGGAAACGAATTTCAATTGTACATCAGTATATTGATCGACCAAATATAGAACTGTGACAAGTTATCCATCATGGTTACAAGTGTATCAATACATGAGCTACCGGAGAATGTAATATTCAATTCTTTTTTATGAAAGATAGCCACGGTTATACTGATTACATCCACGCATTGTTCATTAGCACGCCAGAGGTTGAATGCTGAGTTTGATTATACTCATCATTTCGGATTCTCCTCATGAGAGTAATTATATAATGAAGCCATTTAGAGGCATCATACACAGAGTATGGGTCTGTATATTTTAGAGTGGTTATTTAATTGCTCCAGTACTATTCACATCGACAAAATGTCAATGGTAGGGAAAATGGGAGAGCTAATTGTTGACTTAAATCAATGCTCTAGCTGGTGCTTTAAAGTTTTATGACACTGGCTATGTACATGTTAGTGTTGTCAATGCGATGAGCAGGGGCACCGGATCGGAATGCTTACATCATGCGATCGTTAAAGGTGGTAAGATATTGGAAGTGTAAAATAGATTACTATCTGAAAGGTTTGTATCACAAAATGCCGTACGTTGCCAATGACGCTTTTTAACAATATGGCAAACAATATATCACAATTTCTCATAGGACACTATACAATGCATGGAATACGCGATTAGAATCAAACGGGTGCAATTTTGTACCTTGCAACACTGACATAACCCTTTTGAATGCAATATGGTACCTTTTGCTATGAGTGCAATATTCTACAAATATAAACAACAACAACAAAAAAGCAAAACGCGGCAGCGGTGGGATACGAGCCCGGGCCATAAGGGATCTTTTCATTCCAAGTCATACGCCCTACCGTGTGAGCTGCGCTGCCCTCCACACAGGGACGGGTTCATAAAATAAAGAATATGCAATGTTTTCAGAGTTTTTGGAGCGTCATTCAAATTTCATGAACGGTGGATAGACAATGGCTATGAAACCAGATGTGTAATGGAATCTTAAAGGTTGGGTGCGAGGGGCAATCAGTAAATAAAGAAAAATAAGGTGAACAAACTGTGAGAATTCGAACAAAATCAGATAATCCGTTCAAAAGTTATGACTTTTCACAATTTTAGTTTACACCCCTCATGGGCTACTTTAATTGGCAACATACAGGCACAAAATGGCTGCAAACGTTGGAGAACTCTCCATTCACTTTCTACCCAAAATTTCACATTTTCCTCTTTTTCCTGAAAATTAGACAACATTTACTCTTTTTCAGTTTAATATATTATGAATGACATCAAATATCATGCTCATTGGCTATAAGCTTGGCTGAGGCTTACCCGACATAGAGACAAGTAATGTATCCAAACTGGATCCCAAGTATTGGCAAGTAACGCACATAACCCGCCTTTTGGTAGATTATGGTTCGTCCAATCTGACAATCAAATGTTTAATTTATGTGTTCATACACTCGTGTATTCCTATAACAAAGTATGAGCCGAGTTCATGTTCGGCATACGCGTACTAATTATGACTTATTATTAATCAATAATTATCCATCACTGCAGACTCTTTAAATACCTATACAATCTAAGACTCTCGGTACAATTCATTTATTCGAGATTCCAATATGTCATCCAATATTTTTCTAATTTTTGGTATGTCTTAACATATTTTCAACATATTTAATTATTCAATTTCCATATTTAAAAACAATGTATTAATTTGTTGACGTATTTGTCATGTTTACTTTAGTTTGCGCCAATAATACATTCACTTATATATTGTTTTAATTGAGTCTTCGTTGGGCCTCATGGAAGATCACCTTTTGTTGGATGGACCCCCCTGTTGAAATATTGAATAGATAAACACAAGAACGGAACCCACTCGTTCTTAAAGTCGTTCTCAAAATCTTTCCTGTTGAAATACCATCCTGTAGCATTATAATCAGTTAGCCCAGACGTCTCCAACAGGCGTTCACAGTTCACTGGACGCTTAATCCACAACTATATCATGATAGACAAGCATCTTGCATGTTAACCAAGCAGAAAGTTGACAAGGAATCAACAAGATTCATCCCGTGCAGAATCAATATGTCCATATTATTACACCAAAACAGTAAAATTGAAGAAAATGTGAAATTATGTGTAAAAAGGGAATGGAGAGTTCTTCATATTGGCAACCATATTATGTTTGTAGGTTGCCAACACACGGAGTCCATGATGGGTGTGAATAAAACTGTGAAAATTCATAATTTTCATAACATGTTTAATGGATTATCTGATTTTCCTCGAATTTTCAATTTGATTAAATTATCGTCCTCCATCCGCTGACATGATTGATTGATTGATTGATTTTATTTCCGATATACCATAAAAAAAGATACAATACATATATACACGATATGACACAGGATTAAAAACAGAGAATATCGGATGGATTGCCCATTTCAGAGCCATTATTAAAATGGCTCTGTTCTTCCATGGGGTCCATTAATGAGCATTAATGTCTAGTGTTCATTCCCCTTTAACATCATGGGTGGGATTCGAACCATGATCCTACTGTTAAAAGGCCACAATCAGCAACACTATACCAACACGCGCCCATGATATGGCAAATCGAGTCTCATACTTGTCAAATGATTGATTGTCTAACAATCATATGATTCTACTTTCCTTTTCATTGATACACTACACAATCATTCTAAATATATCAGTCTGCTGTTTTCTGCTGGTATGCCAAACAGCATAAAGATAATATCATAAAAATTTACATTGATATGCGGGTGTGAAATTTATTTTCTTTGTACAACAGCATGTGTTTGATGAACCTACCACTGTGTTGTTAATTAGACAAGAAGGCAGACATTGAGCAAATGCATGAGACTCTGCATCGTGATACATTCGAATCTTCTTTTCATTTTTTTTTGGCATGATGTAAAAATAATGAAACTTTTCCATTATCATTGTACAAAAAGCAAACATTTTACCTATTATCTTAGAAGTTAGGTTAAACAAGTTTCAATCATGCTAAATAATTAAAACATGATGAAAATTCAGTATTTTGGCAAAAAGTACACATCGTGTTCAGAGATGACAACCATCGCCAACCATTCCCGAATAATTATGTACGAATATGAAAATTATCATGTGACAAACCAAGCCTGTTAACCAGGAGCCAATTGCAAGAAATGGTCTCAGCTATACTCTGCTTGCTAAGACGTCTTCATTTCTTGTACCATCCTCTTTATATAGATTCATCCACGTTTTTTGTATGTGTTAAGAGAAGACCATTTCGTGCAATTGTCCCTTGTTAACTCAAAGAAAATCATCACTTCAAGACGATATGACTATATGACTACAAGACAATATGCTTTCTGCCTATCTGTATAGGCCCTATATTGTAAAATATACAATGTACAAGAATCTTATATTGTTTAACGATAATATATCAATCATAATAATAATAATATATAACCATAATATACGCTCAGCCGTTTACTTTGCATATACTCTCTGTATACAATATTATTCCTGAACGCTTGACATCTCAGAGCCTTTAGATGAATAATAGAATTTCTAAATTTAAAAATAAAAAAAATCAAATAACATCACATGACCATGTTTGACACATCACACAGTCGAATGATTTAAAGTAAACTGAGTTTTTGAAGTAGGATTATGACCACTTATCTTCCTACAAACATCTTGTATGAGTTGCTTGAATTCGCCCTTCATAACCTCCCTTTACATAGAATTAACGCGGTTATTACTATCGAACGTATATAATACAAGAAGAATACTTAATGCGATAATATACTTTTTTCAAGATTGACCTCGTAAATTATGCCTCAAGTACAACAACCCATATCCGTGTTTATCATTCTCGGTTTTGATTCTAACCTACATTATCATTTCAATAGCTCTCCCAATTGTATTATGCTAGAGAATAACCAGAAGAACCAATTATGATAATGAAGATATAATGGAGATGAAACTTACCTAATAAAAGCAGCTTGACATCTCTAGCTGCTTGTAAACCATCTTCCTTCAAGTTTTTATCAATCTGTTTACTCCTTTCCTGAGCCGACCTCTCCTCTGTACTCATGGCACACCCCATCCTAACCCCTCCTTCTTGGGCAACCGTGTCTTGAAGAAACCCAAACACGGCTTCACAAATCAACCACTCTCCTAATCATGAGAAAACGTAGAATAGAACAAAAGAAGATAAAATCCTTGGGAATATATATATATTACTGTGGATATACTACTGTGATGAGGGCCTCCGTTTACCCCTTCTTTTCGTCGCATTCGGGCGTGCCGAGTTCGTGTGACGTGTGTGTATAGAAGATGCGTGCGTTGGGTGCGAGCCTATGTGGGGGTATACACAAACTCCGAGTGGTTGGTGTACGCGGTCGGTTGTGTACTAGTAGCTCGCTCCCCTTAGTGACGTCGTCCACACACTCGCAATTACATTGGCCGTACTAGTGGCCACTGACACACTATTTCCTCCAACAATGGCGGCTATACGTAGCGCCTGGATGCCGTACGGGGACCACGGTCTCTATCACATAAGCGCGGTATAACATCGACTATCGCCCTATCTGAGGTAGATGTAGAAGTAGCAGAATAAAAGGTATCCAGATGGACGTTTCGTACACCTACTCCCTGTACATCCATACATTCCAAACCTGGCTCACTGACCAGTAGACGGTAGCCATCTTCTTAATTCAATCTAACTGGTGGTTTGTGTCGGTGCTACTGGGAGAAAATAAAATAATGAAAGTCTAGAAAGATGTGCGTGGCACTCCCATTCAACTGGGTCGGATAGATAAGGAGAACGATCGCTCACAGACGCGACGCTGTGCTCCGGCCTCGAGAATTCTCGTTGCAAGTCTGCCCGAGATCTGCACTGGTCAAAGGCGAAGTAATGTTAAACCGATGAAATGCATCTTCGCATTTAAATGCAAACCAGGTATATGTCATTTCCATCACACCACTCCATTAGTTAGCATAGGAATCCATGTAACACATAAAAAAATATCGATAAGTAGCTGAAATATAATCCGAATATGGCGACAATACAGTCTTTATTTTTCAATTCTGTTCTCTACTCCTGGACTGTAGCTGTCAGATTCCACGAAAAAACTCGTTTAGATCAGTGATGACCCTCTCATTGTGTAATAGTCACCGATATAAATATTTTCCGCTTTAAAGACTGGGTCCAGTGATACTCATAAACATCACCTCAGCAGCGTTTTGTGGAAGGCGAGTAGCAACGGATTTGGTTAATAATAAATAACTTTAAACCCAACCATGCAGTAATGAATGTTACACGGCGATATTCGTCTGCTCATGAAAACTCCGTCTCTTATTATCTCTCGCTGCCGTTAACACACTACTACAATCATGTTGGAGCAGACTGCTACAGCGAGCTACATTCGATTGTCGATCTCTGCCACGCCAAACCTACTCACCACCCGAAGCTCGCTCAGCAGTGCAGAAATATCATTACGACGTGTTTCATATCATTCCCTCCAATTTATCTTCCATGCCAGATAATCTTATGCAAATGGGACAGCCCGCCAAAACGCATGCGTGGTAGTCTCTCAGTCAGCCGTTACTGATTGTTTGCCGGTGTGCTTGCAACATATTGTAGGGCCGATAGACAAGAGTATATGCGCACCCCAACCGCCCCTCCCGCCCCCGCCCTTTGTGACAATGAGTTGAACAGATCTAGACTAATGGATGGAGAAAACGGTGCAAAAGTTTTCTTTTGTTCGGCTCACTGGCTGAATGTGGTGTTTTGTTGTACTGGTCGTAAAATATTTCACCCCCCCCCCCCCCCCCTCCTTTGAAAAGACTAGCGACGTTTAGGTATCAAAGAGAGATCTGATAATACGAATAGTATATTACACGGAAACTTTTCTCAGTACAGACACATACTATATAACCATGTCGACTGCTGTGGAGAATTAAGACAAATCTACATAAATAAAAATAAAAATAAACAAACATAAATATTGATGTAAATATTTATAAAATACTTTAAATAGTTCTAACTTGGCAATTCAATTTACAATTTGTTTTGTCTTCCCATTAACCATGTTTTTTTTTTCATAAAGTGACGGTACTAGTCACAAAGTTGTGTCATTGTTTGTTAGGCATATAACAGTTTTAAAATATCCACGATAAGGTGTAATAAAAGTGTTACTTCTGTGTAACGATTGCCCTTGCCGGGTTTCGCTTTACTATTGTTTTATTTGGGGTTTCCCTAAATGTACGTATTGAAGCATATTTTTTACCTTCAGGTGTGTTATTTTATATACGGACAATGAACCGTCCATAGCTGCGTACGGTGCGCACTGACAGGGCAGTGGCAGAGACCTCTTTAAAATGAGACGCAAGCGGGCGAAATTGCATGTTGAGACAGATGAGACATTCACTCATCCTTGTCTCGGTGTGACGGGACCATGCCAGCACTTTACCACTACATAGTACATACACATTCACTCATCCTTGTCTCGGTGAAGGGACCATGCAAGCACTTTACCACTAGTTACATGTTGTTAATTTACCATTTTCCCTATTTGATTGAATAAAACAACATTAATCTAGTCTGCTTATAGGGAAAGTCAGGGCGATAGTTAAATATAGAGCATAAGTTTAGCTGCCTGAAATAGAGTTTTCTTTCTCTGTTTACTGTTCTATGTACATGTATAATCCAATTGCAGCGAACAGAATATTGACTGTGTATGTCGATGAAGTTTATGTGAACACATTTCCAAATCTCCAGTGTATAAGGAACACACTTAAAATAGTTGGGCAAAAAATTGCCCAACCTTTAACCAACACTGAGCAACATGCTGTCCACTAAATTGTTGGTTAAAATTTGCCCAACTGATAATGGGTACTCAGTTTGCTAAGTGGTTGGGCAAATTGAATTGCCCATCAGTTGGNATAATAATAATACTTATATAGCGCAGAAACTATATCAATATATTCTACTGCGCTTAAAAGACTCTTAAAGTAAAGACATGAGTGGTAAAGTAGACTTATTATAATGGCGTGTCAAAGAGATGTGTTTTAAGCTTTGATTTGAATGCGATTAGTGAGGATGAATTTCGTATATCATTAAGCAGTTAAGTGCATCTATTTTGCATTAATGACAGTCCATCTGCCGTTACCATAGATGTGTATGTGAGTATGTGTGTGTGTGTGTGTGTGTGTGTGTGTGTACGAAAATTATAGAATTTGAGCGAAATCACTGAATTTCAGACATATTGGCATATCAGAAGGTTGTTTTTGAAAGATTATTGTGTTTATTCAATTTACTTATGTTTTACTGTTTAATTGGTTATGATTATATATTCAAGATCTTTATTCAGGATTAAAAAAGCACACGATCAGCACAGCTGTTTTTCATCATGGTCCTGACATTAAAATATAAATATAACAGACAAACGTACAAGTAATAGAAAAATATAAGTATACAAAGGAAAATTAAAGAAATTTATCACAAGACAAAAACTAGTAAAATACGAAAGCAAATAATAAATATTTAAAATGAATTGCAACAGATTTGATAAAACGACAATAGAAACATAATTAGATTAGAAGTTTTAACATAAAAAAAAATCAAGTTAAAAAGAATTTGAAAAAATAAATATCAGAGTAAAATGAGGTAAGAAATTAAATATGTTTAAAAAATAATGTATAGATAATTACAAGAAAACTCAGCTTGGGCTATAAAGGATAGATAATGCAATAGAAAGACCGTCAATATTTTAAGAAGCGATTAAAAATAGCCATCTAGAACAAGGTGTAGAGATCTAAAAATATTTAGCCTTATATAATCTTTTGAACGAGGAAAGCGTGAATGCATTTTGTACGTTTGGTGGTAGAAAATTCCATGTTTTGGGGCCAGAATATCTAAAAGATTGTTTGAAAGTGTCTAAATTTGGTTTTGGTATAACTACGTTGAGAGAATCTGAGTTACGGGTATTGAAATCATGTCTGTAAATGATTCNGAATTCCTTATTGTTCTTGTTAAAATGAAATAGAATCAATGAATCGTCACCGCATGAATATAGGCATGGTTATTGTGGTGCATATAGAAATAGACAATATCGCATGAAATATTTTAGTGGAAATATCAAAATTAGTTGCAGTAATAATAATAATAACAATTATAAGGATCACCTTCAGTTTAACATGTAGGTATAGTCAGTCAGCTGTTGAACGATTTGCTAAATTATATTGAAACCAAAACATCTGCGTTTTGTTTCAGAAAGCCCCTTAACCGATTGATTGATTATATACTGAAACCGGGAAGTCCCTGCACAAAGTATATGTGATTCACATTATTCAATAGTCAATTGGTTAAAGAATTTTTACTGAATGAATTTATGGAATGCGATTATGATAATAATAATTATAATAATAATACTTATATAGCGCAGAAACTATATCAATATATTCTACTGCGCTTAAAAGACTCTTAAAGTAAAGACATGAGTGGTAAAGTAGACTTATTATAATGGCGTGTCAAAGAGATGTGTTTTAAGCTTTGATTTGAATGCGATTAGTGAGGATGAATTTCGTATATCATTAAGCAGTTAAGTGCATCTATTTTGCATTAATGACAGTCCATCTGCCGTTACCATAGATGTGTATGTGAGTATGTGTGTGTGTGTGTGTGTGTGTGTGTGTGTACGAAAATTATAGAATTTGAGCGAAATCACTGAATTTCAGACATATTGGCATATCAGAAGGTTGTTTTTGAAAGATTATTGTGTTTATTCAATTTACTTATGTTTTACTGTTTAATTGGTTATGATTATATATTCAAGATCTTTATTCAGGATTAAAAAAGCACACGATCAGCACAGCTGTTTTTCATCATGGTCCTGACATTAAAATATAAATATAACAGACAAACGTACAAGTAATAGAAAAATATAAATATACAAAGGAAAATTAAAGAAATTTGTCACAAGACAAAAACTAGTAAATATACGAAAGCAAATAATAGATATTTAAAATGAATTGCAACAGATTTGATAAAACGACAATAGAAACATAATTAGATTAGAAGTTTTAACAACAAAAAAATCAAGTTAAAAAGAATTTGAAAAAATAAATATCAGAGTAAAATGAGGTAAGAAATTAAATATGTTTAAAAAAATAATGGATAGATAATTACAAGAAAACTCAGCTTCGGCTAAAGGATAGATAATGCAATAGAAAGACCGTCAATATTTTAAGAAGCGATTAAAAATAGCCATCTAGAACAAGGTGTAGAGATCTAAAAATATTTAGCCTTGTATAATCTTTTGAACGAGGAAAGCGTGAATGCATTTTGTACGTTTGGTGGTAGAGAATTCCATGTTTTGGGGCCAGAATATCTAAAAGATTGTTTAAAAATTTCTAAATTTGGTTTTGGTATAACTACGTTGAGAGAATCTGAGTTACGGGTATTGAAATCATGTCTGTAAATGATTGAAATTATTCTTTTCTCAATCCCTTTCAAATCTCCTATTTTTAATACCGCACAGAGTATCTAGACAGAGAATATTTTCGCTAAAATTTCAATTCATAATAATGTCCATAGACTTGTGCACAATAATCTTTCAAAAACAACCTTCTGATATATCAATATGTCTGAAATTCAGTGATTTCGCTAAAATTCTATAATTTTTGTTAACCGCGTCCGGATGTCTTACAGCCAATGTGGAAGTGGAGAATAGGCTGAAACTTCCGTTATACCTCAGACATGTACGTGACAGATCACACTGAGTGATTTACTCAACTGTCTGTGACTGGATACATGTCACGTAAATAGTGACTTTGAAAGGAATTTGAAAAACAGATAAACTTGTTATACTTATCGGATACAAATTGAAATACGTTTCGTGTTGCCAAAAATGCACAGGAACTCTTTTGATTAGCATTCAAATTGCTTGTCTTCGCACTCGACGAACAGGAAGAACGCACATGCTAATCACCCGAACTGAAAATTCGAACCCTCTGTATCTTTGTATTTTCTAATTTCATAAACAAATTTGGAGGGTTTTAGGCCTTTTTTTTTTTTTTTTTTTTACGGCAAATGAGTTTTGAAATGCAAACATGAAACGTGTTTCGAAACTCAGTCATGAAATATGGTCGTGTTTATACGACCTCTTTTAAACGTGATTCTGGCTCTCATGAAGGTGTGTCAACGCGCAACTTTACTGCGCAGTTTCTGTAAGAATATACTTCTTTTTTTCTATATCCTTGTGTTATTCATGTCTTTCCAGCTGTCCCATTGTNTTTTTTCTATATCCTTGTGTTATTCATGTCTTTCCAGCTGTCCCATTGTTTTTTTATTTTTTTTTATTGTTTCGGATTATTTCGTCTTCCTATTCTCTCGATATAAAATGTTACTTCATCAATGTTATCCATTTTCCACATTCTTTTCCTGTCTATCTTATAATTGTTATTTAGTATTTTCCCCTTATATTCCCTTTTTTCTGTATCCTTATGTGATCTATTGTTTTCCGCTCATTTATCCTTCTTCCTCTCTCTATGTCCTTATGTAATTTATTGTTGTTTACATTGTCACATTCATTTTTTGTCGATCCTATAATGTTAGTGATTGTTTTCTTCTTATTCATCCTTCATCATTGTCACTGAGTGTTTTATCTATTATTATCTATCTCTTCACATTCATTTCTGTCTATTCTAATGATACTCACTAATTTCCCGTAATTTTCCTTCTTTTCTCTCTATCCTTATGTTCCTTATTGTTTTTATCATTTATTTTACCTTCTTTTTTTCTCTATTTGTATGCTATATATTATATTTGTTTTCCGATTATGTATCCTTCTTTTCCCTTTCTATCCTTATGTTATTTATCATTTTCAGTTTATTTTCTCTTCTTTTCTCCTTTTGTTGTCCTTTTGTTATTTATTTTTATCTTCATTTTCATATTAATTTTCTGTCTACCCTAATGTTATTCACTGATTTCCACTAATTTTCCCTTCTTTTTTCTTTATCCTTATGTTATATATTGTTTTCCGCTTATATTATCCTTCTTTTCACTTTCTATCCTCAAGCTATTTATCATTTTTAGTTTATTTCCTCTTCTTGCTAGCTCTACCCTTATGTTATGTATTACTTTCCCACATTAATTTCCTGTCTTTCCTGATGTTATTCATAATTTTCCACTTATTTATCCTTCTTTTTTGTTCTATCAATATTCACTATTATCAATCTATCCACATTCTTTTTCTGCATGACGTTCCTATTATAATGTTTCCAAAATTTTATCATTCATTTTCATTCTTTGTAATACATCTATCCACATTATTTTTCTGTCAATCCTATTTCTTTATATTACTTTACCATTCTCCACTTACTTCTCCTTTTCTCTCTTTCCTTATGTTATTTATTTTCATCTCTATTATTCTCATCCATTTCGGAAAATTGCCCATATGACGTCACAGAAACGCGTTCGAAAACACAGTTGCGTTTATACGGTCCCGATGATCGTGATTCTGCTAGAATCACGTTTCAAAACTCATCCGTTTCTGCATGCGTTTGGTGATTGAGTTTTCAAACGCGTTTATATTTGAGGACCGTTATTATTTGTTTTTCAGTGTCAGATAGGTAATTATAACAAACAAAGATCGAATCGTCATAAAATAGAAACAGGAAAGAACGTTCCCCTTAATTGCGAATCGCGGAGTTATAGCCCTGGTAAAGGCCGAATCACACCTCAGTGGTTTCAGCCTGTACAGCCCAGCGTTTTGATATCTTAAAAACGCCCCCCTGGACGCACAGAGTGCGCGGATCAGACGTTAGACTTACGTTCGGCTTGCGCTCAAGGAGCGTACGCCGACCGTCAGTCCGCCGTATGACCTGCGTCCGGGAGTTTTTATTTTAAAAAACGCTGAGCTGACGCAGGCTAAAAACGCAAAGGTGTGAGTCGGCCTTACCGGATCCAGAAATAGTTTCGCGTGCGACTCAAGCAAATGTTTATACGTGCTATCAGCCTTTGTACACTTCATAATTTGCAATGCAAAGATTAAATACTAATTATCATAATTCAGTCGCTCTCAATTGCATGTTTCACTCGTGACTATCATTTCAGTTTAAATTGGCAGTCATCCAACTTTCATCGATATGATTGTTATGACGGAATTGTTATCAATTTATCTGTATATTATATCTGTATAATATCAACAAATAACATTTGACACTCAATAATTCGGACGAACATCGGGAATAATGGCAATTATATGGATAAGTTAAATCCAAATCGACTCAATTTGTTTAGCAATGCTTTAGGTCATACACTAAGTGGCTTACCGTGGGCCGACCCATTAGGGCACGATCCCGAGATAACGAAGCGGCCGAGCGGGAAGGGTGATGGTAGGGGTGTCCATGGTAGGGCAATTGCATGGTTTTCAAACAGATCGTGAAAGTGATATTGTGTTAACACTTATTGATGTTCTCATACAGAAGATTTTTTATTTCGAGAAGAGCTCAGGTGCACTTTCCTCTCATTTGTGGAATACAATGTTGTTGTCATTTCAAGACTCATGATGTGTTTTGCTTAACGACTTGAAAATAAGGCTTTCATGTATATTTAAACCAATTATGGAGATATGGAAGGTGATATTTACTTGCCAAAATTTAAGGGCACATGCCCCCTTCATGGATCCTGCCTTGCATCTGGCATTTAAGGCCGAATTTCCAGAATTCAAATTTTAAAATCTACCACTCAAAAGCGAGGAAGGCTGGGTTTCAGCTATTTCAGTCATATTGTAAACTGCAATTTAAACGGTTGTAATTGTAAGGGGTCCAAAGCCCCGTAGCACGCTACGGCAAATGGGAATGGGACGAGTCGACAGAAGAAAAAAAAATGAAAATCGCATGTGCTTATAAGCATCTGAGTCAATGTTTGTAAAAACTTTAAATGCGAAATCTATTAATCGCTTTTCCTCTTTACCCATTTTCTTCTCTCCTTTGATTTTTTTAATCAAACGATTGCACCCTTGTCTCCCCCACCCCGTAGTTACGATACTACATACACTGAACAAAAGTCCTGATTTTACAAGTTTCCTTGATCTCGTAGACGAAACATTCGGTCGGTCAGATTCACAATGCTAATTGTTATTATATGACCATATAAGGCTATCCTTAATGGCTATCAACAAACAGTTTGAATAAACGTAGTGTGATATTGAAGCTGATAAATAAAAAATAACGTAAAACGCCTCCATTTGTATATCTTCTCACCATGACTACCAGTACGAAACTAATCTAAAGCCATGTTTCAACACTAAATGCCTACATAGACTAAGCAACTCCTAAGATAAATTGAATTTAAGTACTACGATTTTATGAGGCTTATTGACTGAATGAGTAAATCACATCTTTTCTGCCATATCTGCTGACATTTGATTCCATGTAAATTAAATACAAATGTGCTCCTACACTCTCAGCAATATATGAACCTAAATCTTTAATTTGATGAATTATTACCTTCATTTTTTTTTGTTCAGGCTGATAACCGGTTAACACAATACCCCTTTCCGCTAATGATATTGATGTATGCATACACATATGATAATAATGATGATGATAATAATAACAATAAAATTATAATACATGCAATTCATATAGCGCACGTATCTACTCTACCGCGGAGTGCCCAAAGAGCTTTGCATTATTATTACCCTGGCTTTAGCTCGTCGCCACCAGCGCTCAAGCATTTCAAGGAAAATTTGATTCCTGCCAAGTTTAATTACGTGATTTGACACATACATCCGTAAACGCCAAACATCTTTTCCCTTTTTTTAAATTCCTCATCGGGCCTTTGTAAATTAAGTCTCTTTTTAATGATAAATATTGTTAATCATATTTGTTTGCTTTATTATTATGCAAGCACAGCAGGACGTTTTGAAAAATTGGGCGGGGTGGGTGACTGTGTATTAGGCCTACCATTTTACCCACTCCCGGCCGTAGGCTCGCAGGAACATATGAACTGAAAAAAATCGGAGATGGGCAGCTGCAGCCCCTTCCCCCATTACGCGGTCCTTTTTTTTTCAATTCAAATAAATATTGTTTTCTTGAATTTACGAAATTTAATTGTACTGTGCAACAAAGCGCCTCGATAAATCTATATACTTTTGTATATTTACAATGCGATATAAAAATGTATCTACTATTATTATCATCATTGTTGTTTTAACATTATTATTATTATATTCATACTAATACAAGTAATACTGAATATTTAGGACTATTATTGAAAACTAAACTAACAAATAAATGAAAGAATTTACAGAAATGAATTTAAAAAATGGGGATAATTATGTGGTTACAGAAAATGCACAGAAGACAGTATTAAATGGTATATTCATTAATATGAGATACATTCATTAATAAGAGATATGCATAATGTCATAATCATGTACTATTTCATAGACTAATCCAAGTGAAATTATAAATGTATAGGCCTACGTGAAAAAGAAACATCCACTTACCAAAATAACAGATGCTCTCACAATATCGTAAGATAAAAATACAAGTCAAATTTTCACCTCACTCCAATTCTCCTCTCCCTTGAGAGCAATGTATACAAAAACTATCTTCAAATGATCTTGTATTTCCGCATGAAGTGCCGTCACAAAGAAAACCATATGAAACTATGAAGTATTCTATGATAAATCAATGGAAACTATACAAACAAAACAGTCTTGCACTTTGAACCTACCCGCTGTAACTGTTCATTAACGATGTATCAGAACGATGTATCATAAACCGCGATTTCTCTTCGTAAAAGATTGGTTTGTAGCTGTGCTTCAAGAGGGCGAAGTCTCGTCATAAAAGGGCGGCTCTGCAAAGCTGGACTCAAAATAAAATACTTCAAGAAACTAAAGATGTTTCTCAATTGAACCCATAAAAGCTACCAGTCTTATGCCATTGTAAATAATGACAGGGTTATTTAACAAATACATTCAAAGGTGATAAGAATAGAGCATTGTAGAAAAGAGGTGTAAATACCTCAGAAACCTTTGAAATAGTGAAATCAGTTTTAGGATTTCCTTTTGACAACATGGGCTGTAATCTCGCAAATTTAGAAAATATGCAATTGAAAATAAATCATGGCGATAGCGATGACTTTGTATACGGAAATGCGTCAAAATGCAACGCCCATTCTTTAAAAGTCTATATTGGAATTCAGTGGCGGGGCCATGGGGGCCCAGGGAGTGGGGAGTGGGGAGTGGGGTGGCACAATTGTAATTGAGCGTGATTTTTTTTTTCGATGTGGGTTTATTTCTTGCAATTGAACCATTCTTTAATATATACTTATTAATAAACCATAAAGCATATGCCAGAGTGCTGATATAGTTTGTCCACATGGTGAGCGGGCACGACGCGTCGTCCTGTGTCCAGATTACAAGAGGAACATCATTTTCATCATAAAATACAGTTTCATCGAAATAATATATATAGACCAGAATGTTTTGGGTATATTTTATTCGAAACCAATGCTTACAAATACCCATCTTGTTCGTGACTGCCTTTAATGTGATCCGTTTCGGATGATATATCATGCCCCCTCCCTCGAGAAAAAAATCCATGAGGAGGATAAAGCAACTCACATCATTAACGCAAGCTGGCGCTCAACGAAAAACCTGCACATAAAAACTATGTCACTGAACATATTTCAGCGACCAAGAAAGTGTTCGCCTGGTTCAGAAATATTCATTATCACGAGCTGTTTATGCAGATGAATTAATTCTTCATTGCACAATCACTTTTCCCTAAATTTAATACCAATGAGAACCGACACACAAGCAATTACATTAAAAAATCTGGACGTCCAAACCTCGGCATTATCTTTGAATTTTAATTTTAATTTTAATTTATTCCCTAATCTCTATGGAAGACCCAAATAACTCATGTATATAAAAAACAAAGGATTGAGCAATGAAGAATTTATTAATTGATCAATTTATCTTCATCAATCATCAATCTGAATATCTTTGAGTACTTTCTGGAATATGCGTAATCAAATTATACTAAAATATGAAACCCCAACAGCTGAGCCACAAATTTTCTCAAGATAGAAAATAAATTGTCATTCTTATGCTTTCTCTCAGAAATATTTGGTTCCACTGTTGGGTGATTCACATTTCTATCCTCATGTATATATTCCGGAGTGGTTGGCAGATCTGTTTATGTTATCAAGATGTGGTGGCAGTCACAGGGCAATGTTGCTTGAAAGCATCACTACATGTGCACTATATATATAGAAAAAACTGTTTTCAATAGGATAGCCTTACAATTGTTGCTATGTCGTTATTTTTTAATCTTCATGCCACAGTTTAAGAGAAACCCACCCTCGAAATTATCATGTTTCATTGAATGAAGACAAATCAGATGAACAAACTGTGAAAATTTGGATAAAATCGGGTGATCCGTTCAAAAGTTATGATTTTTCGAATTCTCGATGACATTGCGGTCCCTGTCACTGATAGGAATCTGTGCGTTAGGCAACGTTGACAGAATCTGTGTCGTTATGTCAGACAACTCCTCATTTGCTTTATTCTCATTTTCTTCTTTTTTTCAGATAAATAAATAAAGTAATGGATTTTATCTCGACTATAGCATAAAATTGTCGAATCTGCATGTAGATTGGAAAGAAGCTTGCTGAACCCATATACTTAATTTGTTAAGAATCCATTTTCAAAATTCTTTCTATGTAACAGATTCTGCCAAATGCGACGACCGCAGGGATCCCTGTCAGCAGCAGGGATCATGATATAATCGAGAATTGAAAAATTCATAACTTTTGAAATAATTGTCCGGATTTGCCCAAATTTTTACATTTTATCCATCTTATTTTTCTACATTCTATGAGAGCACAGTAACCCCAGGGGCTGGTTCATCATACCTCTCACTTCTGTCACAACATGAACATACTGTTCATTGTCTTCACATGATGATAACATTGTCATAAAACTAGCAAATTAATTTGCACATATTATGTTTAATTGGGATCCTTAAGGATTTCATTCTCTTTCATTCTCTTTCATTTCATCAGACGAGTAGCCAAATGTAAAACAAATAAAAAATACAATATACATTTTTTTCAATATCAGTAAGTCCAGTTATCAGTTTTATTAATACAAAATGGTAAGCAATACCAGTACAAGTCACAGTTGAGTACTTCATCTTAAGTTATGTACACTACATCTTCATTCTGATTATAAAATTAATAGGGAGGCTGTATTTAAGAAAACACTTTTCAATGGCATACATTTATTTACAACCACAGCTTCTGTAAAATTCCTTAAATTATGCAGCTTATCAAATTACTATATTGAAGCAGTAGAAACAAATTCACATTGGTCTTTGAACATAGAAGGAAAATAGAGGAGAAGTCAATGCGATTATTTTGAAATATATTATGTGGCCTAAAATCCAATGTAGATTTGTCATACCTCTTTCATCTCCAGGAGCCAATTATATAGTTTTAAAAACCCTAATTTTGTGTAGGTAATTTTTACTGTTAACAATTACTGAATTGCCGAAGTCCAAATACGCTCATGGCCATGATATGTCATTGTTAAAGTGCAACACTAAGTGCATATTTTTTTCTAATGCAAGATACCAATGTGTCAAGGGTTTTATACCTGTTCTAGAGAAAAAAAGGTATTGGTCTATAATATTGGAACTAGCAACTTTGATTTAAATAACAAATATAAAAAAAACAGGTTGGCTGCAAGGATCACTTTGAGCCAAACTGTGAATCTGACATCAAAGAACAAGGTGCGTACTGCATCATGGGTAAATTTGGCTCTTGCGAGACATTTTGTTTATATGTTTTTTTTTTCAATGATTACTCTATCAACTCAGGGTGTACAGGGAAAGGTAAGACATTTCGAGAAAGCTAGATCTTTTTATCTCTTAAGATGTTTAGCTTAACATATTATCGCCTGGACTTCACCTTTAATTGTCGATACTTGTATTCGCTTTGGTAAGGAAAAATAAACATTCCTTACAAATGATTCATTCTCACCTATCATATTTAAAATATAGGAAGTCAAGAGTGAAATTATTTTGATGCAGTTTGCGAGAGTATTGATAGAAATTGAAAAAAAGGTTGCATAATGTATGTGTACTGCTTTTAAATAATGGTGAGGTATGTCAATGATGAATGCTAGAAATAGTCCAAAAAGCCCCAATTAAATGTAACATGAAAACATTTACATTTTCATAGTTTCCTTTACATTGTAAAAGCATAATTACTTGTAATGCTAAAGAGTGCATACAAAACTTATATATGTTATAATTATTTACTCAAAAAGGCAATATAAAAAAATCATGCAACTACACACATATGATATAAACTATGACTTTCTTTATCTAGGCAGTTTTAAGTATGATCTTTTGATCTTATAAGGCAGCAATATCAAATTACTAAAGCACAGTCTGTAAGTAGCCTACCTTTTGAACATACAATGATACATAATGCTCTTGTGTACATGGAATAAAACAAATTTCAGTTCAAGAGAGATGACACAAACTAAGACAAACAAAACAAAAAGCCAAATAAACCATTTGCAAAAATCTGTAAGGCTAGAACATTGTTAGCCTACAAGGGCATTAGGATGGACAATTATTTCTGTATAGTAACTCACATCCCAACTCAAACGCTTCATCACCTTTTGGCAGCACTAACCGAAAATTTAGTACATGATTTGTCAAAAATTGAAAATTCACAATCACAAGCTAACAATATGATCATAACTTCCCTTCCAACAATACAATAATATATATCACTTGTGAGAGTAGTTATTTGTCTAAATTGGTAGTTAACCCATTAAAGTTTTTACCAAATCCTGAATGATACAAGCGACAATGATAAACTGATGTTCTTTTTCTCACCATCTAAATCATTTATAACAGCGTAAACATGGCAACTGTGAAGTAAATAGATTCTAAACTTTTCTACTTTAATATAATCGAATTAAAATTGAGGACAGACAACACAACACAGAACTTTCAGATGCCCTTTTTGTTTAATTTAAGATTATCATAAAGAATGGCTTAATTCAGTTGGTTTTACAGCCGAAATACATGTACATCAAAATAGGATTCAAAGTTTATATTTCGTCTTTTCCAGTTAGAGTTTACAGTCTGATGAAATTTCTCTTGAGACGATGTTGTTAATAATTACATACTGTACGTATAAAGTGTTAAAAGCCTTAAGATATTAAAAAGGACGGTCTTTACAGTTAAAAATGTTGCATATACAGCTGCAATGAATTATATTGAATACAAAACCATAAACTCCAGTATTGTTGAATATAATGTATACCAAGCACAGTGGACTATGGGGCCTCTACTCAGATAATTTTTTTTTCAAATTAAAAAATGACCTATATGAAATAAATAGAATGACTTTCAAATTAAAAGCAAAAGAAAGTGGTCATTTTTAATCAAAAGTCATGATAGCTTTAAGGTGAATAATCGGCCCTGTCATTCGCAGGTACCAAAATGCAAGCTTTTGAAGGCTTACTTTGTCTCATTCTACAAAAGAAAAACATCAAATCACATAATTTGTCGACCGAGGGCATACATTTTGGAGTCTTTAAAACAATATTATGCTCAAATTTTATCTGAAATGAGCCAACTCTGACCAGAACAATTAAATTTTCCAAAAACAGGAGAAGCACACATACCAAACCATACTCTTTAGTATAAACTTTTCAAAACACCCAAGCTCTGATACACTCCTCCTGTTCTCAAGATATTAAAGAAGTGTAAAGGATAAAGGATTTTCATGTACTGTATAAGCTGAAATTTTCACGGTGGTTTTATTTTCGCTAATTTCACGGTTATGGCCTCGCGAAAATTTCCACTCTATATGATGCACATTCATTTGTGTACAAATACTGTCAAAATCATGAAAATAAGAACACGCCAAAGTGTCAAACTGGTAAAAAACCGCGAAAATATCTGTACGCTAAAATATTGGCTTATACAGTATTGGGAAGCATAAATTTCCATTTGTAATTTGGCTTATCGTCTGTTTAATAATAAAAAAAGGTTTGAAATTGACTTTTCCCTAGAATAAATGTTATCCTATCTTTAAATGCTATTTAGGTGAGTAAGGTTAGAATTATAGCATTTTAAAGCCCAAGTAAAGTTTTGGTAAAGATGACAAAATGTGAATTTGGGGGATGTTTATCATGAGATGTAATTCTTATACACATTTTGAGACCATAGCATATTTTTTTACAAACTGATTCTCTTAAAAATTTGAATTTGACTGTTAAATCATATTTAGCACCATCTCTTTGTTATAACATATTTTTTTTGCTCGTTATCAAGCGTATACAAAGGAATTTCCGAGATTTGAAAAAAAAATGATAAAGAGATATACACAACAATTAAATTCTGAAATTCTCATCCAATTCTGAGCATGGGAAGTTGTCTTTTATCAAGAAAGAGAATATTGAAATAGTGTGGTGCAGTTCAATTTGCACATTTTAGGTTATAGCTTTGCCCAAACTCGTTAATTTTTCTCACAATCTTTTGTGCAATATGTTTATGATACTATATATCATTTCATTTAAATTTGAACACAAAATCTGGTGATTAAAATATTCACTTTTACCAAAACTGTACTTGGGCTTTAAGGTAATTTTAGGGAATGAAGAAACATAGATAACAAATGTCCCACTGTGCCCTGGTATAAAAATGCAATTTCTATGTGCATGCATATGGTCATATTTCTATAAAAATGAAAGGGGTCTACTTACAGAATCACAGGTCTTTGGCAATTGAATAGACAAGTTTTTCAAGGTTGAGATAAATTCTGGTCACAGTTCTTGCATCTAAAAATTCTAATTTAGATTTGGCAATCGTCTTTCATTAAAAAGACTTTTATCATATTGAAAAATTAGAGTGGCTGTAATTCGAGATAGCATGTGTAATCTTCAATAACATGATAAATATTTGACAAAAACATAAATCAATGTCAGACTCTGGATCATTGAAAGAACACCCACTTCTCTCCAACCTTCAATGTCCTCAGCTTTAAAAACAGATTGCCATTAAAATATTCCGCATCACACATTTTTTCTTGTGATGGTAAAATAAATCATCTTTTTGTCTATGTATTAATATACCAAGTAAAGTTATAATGGAAGACAGGAGGATACGTAACTTAATACCTTTCATTCGCAGCACCTAACAATAAAAATATCATACAAAACAGATATCTAAAATGTCTAAATCATTAAAATGGCCATTGTAAAATCAGCTGTTTCCTTCTAAGAAAAAATAGCTATTATCTTATATACTCAACTCTATATACTTACAACAGGCACAAAAAATACTATGCATAAATCAATCAGTTTGTTTGGAAGACATAAGAATTTTGCAATGCTGATGTGCGCAATGTTTTTTTCACTGGGATACTGCCAGACTTTTTTGAAGGCTTGTGCAAACTTAAAGGGAAACCAACCCTTGGAATTATCGTGATCTCATTAAATGAAGAAAAATAAAAAAAAACAATTTGTGAAAATTTGAGCAAAAATCGGACAACCCGTTCAAAACTTATGAAGTTTCAAAGTCACAGAGATTTGATGATCCCTATCGCTGATGGAGATCCATGCGATCGGCAAGTTGAACAGAATCTGGGACGTCATGTCTGACAACTCCTCATTCACTTTGTACACAAAATTTCATATTTTCATCTTTTTTTTTTAGAAAAGTCAACAAAAATTCTAATTTTCGATCAGGGCAAAGCATTTCTTTATCGATTCTGGATGTATTTTGAGAACCATGTTGCAACCTTACTCTAAATTTTACATTTTCGTGAAAAGTGGATTTGGCACCATATAAATCATATATATTATCATTATTATTATTATTATTATTATTATTATTACATTAATCCACTTTTACAAATTCTATACACAAAGTGAATGAGGATTTGTCCGACATGACGTCACAAATTCCGTCCCTGTTACCAGTCACACGGATTCCCATGAGCGGCATTGATCATCAACTCCCTGTAAATTTGAAAATTCATAAGTTAGGGACAAATTGTCCAATTTTGGTCAAATTTTCATCATTGGTTCACCAATGTTTTCTTCATTTAATGAGAACATGCCAATTCCAGGGGTTGGTTTCCCTTTGAAGACTATTTTTGCGAAAATTGGGTGGTGGTAAAGTCTGCCATGCCACCTATTGTACATGCAAGTCAGATATAGAATGGCTCAAAAATGCGATTACAAACATGGGAGTAACTTCACTACAATTCTAAATGACATTAAAGAATAAGACATTTTGAAATCACATTGAACATGTATATTATGAGATATCCAAAAGATATCCAGAGACATTTTACTCGTACAAGTGGCCTATAAAAACCGGGGCCTGTAACATAAAAGATGAAATTAAACTTACCATCAATAATAAATATTAATTGTAAGTCTACATGGCAAAACGTGCACCACAGAGAAACAATTAATTTTCAATTCATCATAACTCTTTTACAGGCCCCAAAAGTAACTACTTACCTTCAACAGGCAAGGGTATGATAATAATAGTAATGATTATAAAAATACCATAATCTTGACACTGCGCAGTAATATCAAAATAAATCTCTATGCGCTTTATAAAGTTTAATACAAATATGATGACACTACAATATGAGCACAGCATATATTTTGCAGATCTAACTGCACCAATGTTCATTTGCATAAGGGAGATGTGCGTCAGGCGGGTAATGTCATAAGGGAGATGTGCGTCAGGCGGGTAATATAATTGCATAATCTCTCTCTATGCACACTAGAAACTAATCAAAGTGATAATCAAAAGTACCTCAGAAATATTTTCCTACTCACTTTGGTGAACGATGCCAACTAAGTAACATTGATTGCATAATCAAGAAAGCACTTTAAAACCATTATCAGAAGTCTGTGATTGTGGGAATGGAGTGGGGGGATTTAACCAAGGATGACAAGGTTTCAGTAAGAGGAAGATCTTTCCCTTTTTTGCAAAAAATACAGAAAATTGAAAATGAACTGAAATTAGAAGGAATTATCGAGCAATAAAGCACAAAACTTGACCTACATGTACTTTTATCTAAAATAGTGATACTTTTTTGGTAGAAAAGCAGTAAATTTTTGTTTCGTATTTGAACAGGATGCAACACCCTAACTGAAACAATTAAACAAATATGAGTTAATACTGTTTTCCTTATGTATATCACAGACAGGTTTTCATATTAACCCCATCAGGCCAATTCAACTCCCTCAACAGTCTCCTCTGCCGCATGGCTGTATATTTTTATCACACACATCATGATTGTTACCTTATTTCTAAGTCTTAGCCAACTTTTGAGACCATTTTTGCCACAACCAGGTGCACGATTCCCAAATTATGCTAGATCGAAACATGGCTCAAAACATGATTTCATGTACAAAGTCAATGAAAATTGTATTTTCAGTCAAAATTGTTAAAAATGAATCATTATTTTTGTCCTGAATGGGTGAAATAATAAAATAAGTATTTTACTGAAAAAAAAATTTGCCAACAATTTTTGTTGGAAAAAAACAGATAATAATAAGGTAAAAATCTTTTTAAAAAGTAATACATGAGAAAATACGTTTGATTTGTTTTTCAGGGGATATTGTTTGGATCATAAGTAAGAGAACCTAGATCAAAATTTATATGTTTCAAGCTTCATTTAGTGCCTCGTGATTTTTTTTACCATACATTATGGATCTTATGCAGTAATTAGCATAATAATTGGGCATACTTAATACAGTGACCAACTTGCAGTTTACTTTACAGGCTTTGTGCATGCCAATCTTTGGCGCAATCGCACAATTGACAGCAAAATCAGAGGGAGGGAACGTTATGCAGTTAAAAAATAGCCCAGGTCAGATGGGGTTAAGACACAATGTCTACTGTGTATGTACTGTACATTATTTAATAGGATGAATAGGCTTTACACTCAAAAGAATGCTGTGTGTGTAAGGTTAAGGCATATGCATTTTTGACTGCCAGGATTGGTGGTATGAATAGCCAACTGATACCGTAGCTTTGGATTCACTATGCTACAAGTCTGTGACAAGATATCCACCAAGAGAATTATCATCATGATCCCTTGAACTACTGCTATCCCGACGGCTACTGCTACGTCTAGTGACCTGAGGGCCTGGCCGACTACCGTAAGAGTAGTGTCCAGTATTAGCCTTCTGTGGCTGAGGTGGGTTGCTAGCTTTGAGAGGGTCATGAGGAGAGTAAGGAGGGGGGTCTGAAGGGGGCGTGGAGGACCTGTACACCTGCCCTCCAGCTGCAGTGGTGGTGCTGCCACTGTAAGGTGCTGGCGTGTACTGTGGAGGTTCTGGGGGCAGCGAACCCGATTTGACGGACGGGTCGTACGTGGCTCTACCAGAGAAGGATGCTTCCCGTAAGTGATGAGGCGAGGCGGTGGCAGGCGAGGCGGTGGCAGGAGAGGTAGGAGGACTGACTACTGGATAGGTAGTACTGGGAGAGATCTGGGGAGAGTAAGCAGTGGTAGAGTCTTCCTCTGAGAGGGGTCCTGATCCAGTATAGCTGCCGGAGCTTGGTGCTATCCTGGCTATGTGGCAATTGTAGCATAGCAGCTTGTCAGTGAGTGGATAGCAGCGATGACCATCCTCGTCAGAAAGCTGAAGGTTGCAGTCCTACAGAACACAATAGAATGAATCAATTATTTCGAAGTATATCACAAAGTATTGTGAATGCTAGTGCTGCCAGAAGTTTTTTACTCCAATGATAACAGAAAAATTCTGCATATAAAATTTGGCACTTTTAATTTCAGTGGATATTACCTACAACTTAACAATTTATTTACATGCCTATGGGCATTTGACATGCATTTGCAATCTACACATTCATATGCACCAGAGATGCATTTGTCAATTTTGTACCTGTAATAAGAATAATAGATGCAATTTATATAGCGCACGTATCCACTCTGCTGAGTGCTCAAGGTGCTTTGCATTATTATTACCCTGGCTTTAGCCCAGCAGCCAGCAGCGCACTTGCCATTTCATGGAAGGGGGAGAGGGGGGATTCAGCTCAACGTTAGCCCCGTCTAAATACATTTGTAGTCCCGAGATCAATGAAGGCACCATAGTGTAGTGTTTTTGACTCTCGCCTTTCAATCAGAGGGTCGTAGGTTTGAATCCCAGCTATGGCGTCAATTTCCTTCAGCAAGAAATTCATCTACATTGTACTCCACTCGACCCAGGTGAGGCAAATGGGGACGGGAGGAAGGAATTTCTCGTAATGCGGAGTGCCATAATGGCTGCCAGCTAGAACCGGGTAATAGTGAGTGTAAAGCTTTCAGCGCCATGAGCACCGATAAGGTGGACCTGTGCGCTATACAAGCAGCCACCATTATCATTATTATCATTATTATTATTATTATTATTCTTACTATCATTATCATTATTATTATTATTATTATTATTAGCTTATCTGCGGAATAAGGCACATTTCTGTGCTATAAAATGGGCACTTAAGGGGAAAACCACAATACAACAAAAATATCGTTTCGCCGTAGCGTTTTCACAAGCTACATCTCGGAAAATAGTAACGTAATAGCGCCATCTACGGTATGTAGTGGGAGAGGCGGTCCTGTTACGTGGTGAGAAAACGGAACATACCATGTAGTCCACGGAATAGGGGTGAAAAAAATGGGCGAAATTGAGGGAGTTATATTTACTGTTAGCATAACTGCGGAATGGGGGCACCCCAATAATAAAATTTTGAAAGATGCAAATTTTCAAAAAATCTTTAAAAATGCACATTTATTCCAAACTTGTATTTTTATACATAAACGACTTAAAGACATCAAAAGGAATTCCCTGTGATGATTTTTCTTTAAATATTCATATTTTCACCTTTTTTTCGCCTTTTAGAACACAATTTAGCAATTCCCCTTTTTCCGCAGATAGTGTTATTATTATTATTATTATTATTATTATTACTATTATTATTATTATTATTATTAATCCAATCCCCTAAATTGTTTCACTGCGAGACTCATTGACTTTTTACTTTCAAGTCTAAGCAACTTTTTAGATTCTTTACATCATTGCACCACTTTTCTTACATGCATGTGAAAACATAACAATTCAAATTGTGATTGGAGGACTTGCACCTAAAACAATAATTATGCTTTTAACCAGTTCCTAAGACTCTGTATGTTCTTCTCACCATAAGTCTTCTTGTGTGTTGGTTCTGAAGCAAATATATCACATGTACATGTCATTGCTTTGCTGAGATTGATCATTCATAACCATATACATGTAAATGTAATGTGTTTTTCATATTTGCATTCACGCATGTACCTGTATTTGCATACCCAAAATATTGAATATTGTGCATTCAACATAACAGGAAATGCATGTTTTCTGAATTATCCTCTTCTGAGAGTCATAAAGGATCAATTTCATTGTGTTATCATGCATGGAGAGTACTAAAGGAAGTGCAATCCATCATGTGACATACAACACTGAACTAACCGGTCAACCTTGAAGTGATAGAGAATGCATAGAGTTCATACCTTTGTGAAACAACCACAGATCTAATATGGTGGTTTCTCTTTATTAAAAGATTCATTTAGGCATAACATTGTTCAACAGTTGATGAAAACAATCATAAAATATTAGCCCACAGTATCTACAAACATAACACATGAGGTAGATTTTTGTCATCTCAAGGTACAGTGTACCCTGTTTACTGGGTATTCGTTATTCAGTTCGCATTACTGCTCCACATATGTACATTTATATAGCCTTGGAGAATTTTAACTATTTGCATGAAATCAAAGTCCATGGAATTCTTTCATTTTGCTCCGAATCCCTGCATTCTTTGGGGATCAAGGTTTTGAAAGATGTGTACAATAGTTCTTGTTGAACATGCAGTTTTTATATGTTTACACAAGTTGGCTAAGGGAAAATGGCATATGATGGTATTGTAGAGGCAAGAAATTTGTGTCTAATTTCATTTACTTGCGTAAAAATGGGTTGAACAGACCCCTTTAGTTCTCACCCGGCTTAGTAAGGGTTAAAAAAAGTATATTCTAAAATAATTGTTGTTCAACCGGAACAAAAAATAAGATAAACAGAAAAAAATATGAGAGAAAAATCAGACAACTATTAAGAAAGTTATGAATGATTCAATACCATACAGACAAATAAACAACTGATGACGTCATAGATGCACACTTGACCATGAATCTTGTTCATATTTACATTTTAAAATGCTACTCTTTACCCCAAAAATATCATTTCCATAAAATGTTATGATAGATGTGTAGATCCCCTATCTGCATGTTCACATTGATCCAAACTTTGTGCAAAATAAACGATTTTTGCACTAATAATGCAAAATTCATAACTGCATTACTTGTCTGATTATCTTCATTTTTTTGTTCTGCTCACCATTTCTTTCCTATTCAAAATTCTATTACTTGAGGATAGACTCTTCTTTAACTATTGGTTTCTATGGAGGCCCTAGAAGAATTATAATTTTGTGATTGTGACAATGACAACGTCTGGAAAACAGACTAATACTCACATGGCAGCGATAGCATTCAACATGGAAGTCCTTATCCATGGACACCACTCTCACAGTTTCCATTGTGCCCTGCATGGAAGGTAGAAAGAGAGAGAAAGAGAGCACAGGGTGAATAGGGGATCAGGAATCTGGTCTATTCAAAAGAGATTTAGAAAGCGGGGGCAGGCTGGCATGGAGCGAGACCTGCTGGCTTCTCGTATTGAGTAGTAGAAAGGTGTACTGAAATGTGGTATAACACCTGTGTGCATGTATTGTGGGTGTTATACACTTGTAAAGCGTGATGATGTGCTGATGATAGCCCATTGGCCATGTAAAGAAACCCTAGTAGAACATTAAAGCTGTTGTCAGAATACAAGGACATGGTACTGTGCGAATAATATGCACATTTAATACACATGTACATGTACATGTATATACATAATATTTTACTGTACATGAATATCAAATCTGTCATGGAACTTTTGCAAAAGAGTGCAAAGATCTGTGATAAATCTTTATTATTAAAAGCCATGAAATAAATTCAAGCAAACGCCATTAGATTAATCTTTGGTTCAAATGGTATGTGTAGATCCTTACCCCCCAAAAAATCTTGGTTTGATTAAACAAGTGAAACGCCGCCTGGCAGTCTCGCCTGCATTGCGCGATTTGTAAATTATAGCAATATACTTTTGACATATTTCTATAGAGATGGTTCAAGTTTGATGAATATTGGACAAGGAATTTTGAAATAAGAGCCAAGGTTAAGTTTTCAG
>BQKZ01000788.1:84923-101147 GCA_036244855.1 Temnopleurus reevesii
ATCCTTGAAGAGGTTCATCTGATTGGTAAATCTATAATAATAGCGAATTTCATTAATTCACAATCAAATGGAATTTACCTTTGGTGAGCTTTCGCCTACTGTTTTCTGCAGGCTTCATCAGACTGGCGTTGACTCGCCGTAGATGGGGTATCAGCAGTCTGATGAAGCCTGCAGAAAACAGTAGGCAAAAGCTCACCAAAGGTAAATTCCATTTGATTGTGAATTAATGAAATTCGCTAAATTATTACTTAAAAGATCAATTTGAATTGAATTGAATTTATTTCCTTTTTCATATACATAATAATCAATACAAAATAACATACATGTAACATAACATGTGCATGACTTACTGTGTCCATGATGAGATGACCACACACAGCACACTTCTCTGCTGTCAGCTGGAATCCAGAATACTGCAAAAGGAGATAAGGTGCATGCATATTATTTGGTATGGGTGTAAAATATGTGGAAATAACATTGTATAGCAATGTACATGTACATTGAGGAATACGTTTCCTTTTATTGCATCACAATTTGCTGAACATTTTAGCCTCATTGTTACACAAAATATTTTTGTAATACTTTTTCATAAAGAACCATACTGTAAAGTGTTGAAAATGTTTTCCTAAAGTCTAAAACTGCTATAATCAAATGTGAAAAAGTAAAATTATTCCTTGTGCATGTAGGCCAACAGCATGTACATGTATGCTTTTTAAATCAAGATTGCCTCCGCCATATGTCAACTCTTTCTTGTCAACATATGTTTTGTGCATTTAGACCAGTGTAAAAATGGAAGATTGATAACTCTCGAGCAGCACCATCCTTAATCTTTACAAAGGCTTACACGCTGCTCTGATTGTAGACTGCACTATATTTCTAATTGTTTCATGAGGCAGGTCTGCAAGTCCTGTAGACTACTGATACATACTAATGTGCAGAATGGGAGCTCCGCAAACGCCTTGATTCAGATGACCAATATTTAGAAATTCTTTATTTTCTTTTCACATTTTCACATATCTTAAAGAGGATCATTCCAAAGATTCTTGTCTAACAGATCTCACTTCTGATGCGGGTTAGGGGGCAAATTCTACCATTCACCAAACTTCAGCTCTGGAACGGCAGCAATAAATCAAAGATGTTTGGCTTCCTTTGACATTGAACAGAACACAGAATCTTTTGAAAAGTAGGCCATGCAACTTAGGTTCTGTATTGTGTGCATTTTCTTTCTTAATGTGCACTGTATACATACATAATCACGTACCCGGTATTAATGGATGGTATGTAATTAAACGCTCCATTCTCACAAACATTTAAAGCTTTACATGACATACATGTACATATGTACTTACATGTATGTAGGCAGGTTTACTATTCCAATTTACGCAGGTTTCTTGCAAACTAACACATAGAACATTCACATGCGCCAAGTGGTATTTCTGAACCCTGTTAAAGACTTCGTCTGCGCTAGAAAAATCTTGCATTGATTAAAAGCAGAAAAATCAGACAAACAGATAAAAGAAGTTTCAAAAATAAAGAAAGTTATGAATATTTGAACAATGTTATAACTCAACAGTTGTTTGTAGTGCAAATTGGCAACGTTGTGTCATGTGATATGACGTACATGTACATGTAGTTCATACACTTCGCTACAAGCAGTTTATCATATTACTTGAAGGTTTCACTCATGAATGAATGATGAGAAGAAGGCTTCACAGTACAACGAGTTCTCTTTCTTGGAAATGTGAGTGGTCCTGAAAAGAACCTACCCACTCGGTTTCGATGAGCATTTATAACTTGTTGTACCGTGAAGTCTTCTTCTCATCAGTATATCCTATTACATGTATTTGAAGAATCCCCCATTTTCAATGCTTAACGCAAAGTTATCATTTTTAGTCGATATATACATGGGTAGCCTACAGATTTAGCCTACAGATTTTACTTATTTAACCTTTTGAAAATTAAACCAAAAAAAAAGCATTTATGGAGAACAAGTGAAACGCCGCCGGACAGTCTTGCCTTCATTCCGTGATTTGTAAATTGTAACAATATGGCATTTAAAATATGTCTATCAAGTTGGTTCAAGTATGATGAAAATCGGGCAAGGGGTTTTGAAATAAGAGCCAAGGTTAAGATTTCGGAACTTTGACCTTAGATGACCTCTGACTTCAATAATGACCTGAAAATTTATCTACATTATTTGGGCTACCCAATGGACCTATTGTGCAAGTTTGATGAAAGTTGGGCATGGAATTTTGATTTACAGCAATGCTAAATTGTTCACGCCACCGTCACCGCCATCGGAAAAAGCGGCGCCTATGTCTCCATTCTGCTACAGTAAATGTCCGTAGGCGAGACAAAAACGGATTCTTCAAAACAATATGTAATCTTAAGCTTACTGACAGAAAATGCATAACATACGTCATTACAATTACATGTGACCGCAGGCCACGTGTTCTCACAAATGCGGTACAGTAATTTATGAAAATCCTCATTCAATTACTATTCTTTTATAATTTTTCTATTTCATGTCAGAATTACTTCCAAATTTCTTTGATCTGTTGAGTCTGATTTTTCTGCTTTTAATCAGTTAGATTTTTCTGGTGCAGGACAATTAGTCTTCAAGCAACAATTAACCTACACGTGTACAATACATGGAATCCAGTTTGTACACTTTGCTTGTTGCTATGGTGGGCTGGCCTCAGGCAAGATTTTGGCTGTCCTGTTTCCTAGGGTACTTTCCAAGTAGTGAGACAAACAATATGAAATATATTGTGGAGAGTGCTCTATCTACATGTAAATAGGCAGGTTTACTACCTCTGACACAAAAGTTGTTCTTGACTACCCTACAGCTTGCCCAATGCTGTTGCAAACTAAATTCAAGTATGGTAGTCTTAATGTTATCATCCGGTTTAAGGAATACCACGTAAATACGTTCGGAGGCAAAAAACCCACATAACATACTTTGAAATTATAAGTATACCAGTGAATTTGAGAATATCTATTAAAGCGCCAAAAATGAGGTGGGCAATCACCCTATCTACTGTACATGTCATAAATATTCTCACTCTTATCAAGTAAATATTGACCTGCCTCCTGTATAGACTAGTCCAAAATCAATATCATGAACAGTTTTCCAACTGTTATAAACTGTAATTATTTCAATTGAGACATTAACAGGAAGACAGAATTTGCTTGAACAAATATTTTTTTTTCACATCATATGTGAATATCATCAGTCAGGTCTCAATATTCTGATCTTGGGCAATGCTCCAGTAGAAGTACATGTATGTAATAATGCGGCCTACAATGTCCATGTACGCACATGTAGTATTGCAGGGGTGCACTACATGTGACCTATTTGTGTACTGTGCATGTACGTGTACTACTGAAAGTACCCAAACTATACAAGTAGATTCCTGACATATTTTGGCCTGCATTAATTGGGAATGGTCCATCCTTTGACATGGCATTTCACATGGAAATAACATTTACCCTAGTGCTCAAGCTTGCTGCATTGTTTGTGTCTCCATGATTGTACAGTATGTACATGTATGTACAGTAAAATTATGAGAAATCCGTCCTTACAAGTTCTATGCATGTCATACATGTACACTGTACTGTGCAGTACGTACATGAAGCACAGATCAACCTCGTTCATGGACACTGATATTTTACTGGTCTAATCTCTTTGAATTTTATTTTTATTTGAGCACCAGTTGATATGAAAAGGTTTCAATATATGTAACATGGCAATATTGCCATTCCCAAAGACCTCCTCATAATGAGCTTTAACTGTGTACATGTATATGGCATTTGCTACAACTGACCACAACTATTCAATGTCCAGCTTACAACATATAGTTTACAATCACCACCCTTGATTGTTGTTCTGACCACTGTACATGTAGGTCAAAAGAAAGCAAACATGTAATCACTGATCAAACAAAGTATAAACTCTTTGTACTCAGAACAGTGGATCATGATGATATGGTCTGTAACTAAGAAGCATAACCCTCTATAAACACGAAGTCAGAACAATAATTAAAGGTTTTAGACTAATAAATTAGAAGTTCAGGTTTTCAGTCATACAATTCAGGACTCTCTCCCTCTCTGTAAAAATAAGTAAAAATAGAATCGAACAGGCGCTGGAATTTCTGGGAATCATTTCTAGAGTTAATGAAAACTTTTAAGGTACAGTGCACAATACACCTCTAAATGTTGAACACACAAAATGATAGTCAGGACTGTTCTGTTAAGCCTTCCATACACCTACACCCAATGGACGCGAACTCTAGGTGAGATATCTGCTCTACCCCCACAAATCCGGGTGATGCGAGCTCCTTGCGTGTATGTACGGTGGGATAGGCTACTGGGCGGACTCGTTTTGAGAAGGGAACAAGCATTGTGAATATCCAAAACTTAAATAAGAAAGTCTAGAACCTAGACTAGAAATGACGTATGTAAAGGGGAACTTATCCCTGGAACTACCATTGTCTCATTGAATGAAGACAAATCAGATGACTGAACGGTGAGAACCTGAATCGCACTGTTGCAACTTTTGCAGAATCTTTGACATACTATTGGCTCCCCATTAAATCCAGAATCAAGTTTAAACTGCTCTCCCTAGCCTATCAATGCCTTATCAGTTAGCACCCATATATCTCACAGAATTGCTCATTCAATATAAACCTGAGAGATCACTGCGTTCTAGTAAAAGATCACAGTTCACTGTACCTAAAACGGCTACAAAATCATATGGTGAGAGATCATTCTCACATGCCACATCTATCTTATGGAATAGCNAATAAGTAAAAATAGAATCGAACAGGCGCTGGAATTTCTGGGAATCATTTCTAGAGTTAATGAAAACTTTGAAGGTACAGCAGTGCACAATACACCTCTAAATGTTGAACACACAAAATGATAGTCAGGACTGTTCTGTTAAGCCTTCCATACACCTAAAGGTCGCGACCTCTGGGTGAGATATCCGCTCTACCCCCACAAATCCGGGTGATGCGAGCTCCTTGCGTGTATGTACGGTGGGATGGGCTACTGAGCGGACTCGTTTTGAGTAGGGAACAAGCATTGTGAATATTCAAAACTTAAATAAAAAGTCTAGAACCTAGACTAGAAATGACGTATGTAAAGGGGAACTTATCCCTGGAACTACCATTGTCTCATTGAATGAAGACAAATCAGATGACTGAACGGTGAGAACCTGAATCGCACTGTTGCAACTTTTGCAGAATCTTCGACATATACATGTATCAACTCTCCAATGTTGACTTTGCACATACCTTCGAATTTTCATACTTGAAATAAGGGTTCAGCAAAATACAAGTGGAATCAATGCTATGTACTGCATTAAAAAACATATCAACTTTTCTGAAAAAAGAAGAAAGTAGGAAATTTTGTACTGTACGTACATGGAATGACTAATAAACTGTTCAACATTACAATTAACAGGGTGTACATCGCAGATTATATACAAGTTGCAAATCATGCAAGGATTGTATTCTAATGAATTTGAAATTCAATAACTTCTGAACGGACTGTCTGTTCTGAGATTTTCAGTTTGTGCATCTGATTATTCTTCATGAAACGAAACAAACAAAAGGGTTTGTTCCAATTTGTAATTACTGTGTACTACTATTAGTGTGCATTCTTTTTCTCCAAGTCTTCCTCGCCTCTATTTTTATCAAAGTATCGGAATGTTGCCTACATACACACTGTACTTGCGTTTTTGCGAATGTCCTGAAATGTTTGTCATTTTCAATCTTTTAATTCTTGTAATTACCTGTACATCTAATACTAACATCATTCTACATGTACATGTACTGTACATAATCTACAAGTACTGACCCTACATGTTCTGAGATGAACACATGAAGCATGGAAGTACATGTATGAAGTATACATGTGTAGTAAAAAGAACCATATAACTTTCTTGATCTTACCAAGTAGTCTTCCTCACAGTAAACTTTTCCATGAACATTGTAGAATGCCTTCCCTCGTAATGTGCGACCTGCCAAAAAAGAAATGATAACCCAAACATGTTAAAAGAAATTTAAATCCTCAAAATTAAGATAATTACCTGTAATGTACCAACCTACTGAATCCCTTACATATTTTTTGTAGAAATTCATTTCTACATGAATTTTTTGCAATATTTCATTTTCTGACATGCCCAAGTGCATACAAGTAAAATTTTAGGGTCTACATGGACATGTATGGGGAGTTATTATTGGATATATTGGATAGATCAGCCTCTGAACACACATTAAAGATATTGAAATTAAGATTTACAGGCCGGATCCGGGGCAGAGAAATCAAGCTTTGTTCAAAAGCAGAACAATCAAATAGATAGAGAAAAAGTTTGAAGCAAATTAGACATTAAATAACAGTATCTGTATGTACATTGTTNCTTCAGCAAGAAATTTACCCACATTGTGCTGCACTCAACCCAGGTGAGATGAATGGGTACCTGGCAGGAATCTTTATTCCTTGAAATGCCATGTGCGCTGGTGGGTGCCGGGCTAAAGCCAGGGTAATAAATGCAAAGCGCCTTGAGCACTCAGCAATGAGAGTGGATACGTGCGCTATACAAATTGCATATATATTATTATTATTATTATTATTATTATTAGCAAGACACATAAATGTATAAACTTAGCTCAAGGAATATTTGAAGCAACAGGCATCATTTCTGTACATCTTAAAAATATACTGTACAAGCTATTGGATAGCCTACTTAACAGGCTTGTACACATACTCCTACCAGACATCCTAAAGCACAAAACTAAAAGGGGCCAACTTACGTGTACGTGTAGTAGCACCCCCCCCCCCCCCCAAAAAAAAAAGAAAAAAAGGGGGGGGGAATTGTTTCGTTGCCCTTGAATGCCAGTTGGAAAAATAGTGTTGGTAGGTTGGGGAAAGTTTTTTGTAATTTTAGGAACACATTTAATTTTGAAAAATCAGATAAAAAAGTTATAAGGGAGTAAAGGAAAGAACATCTGAAAATGTAAAAAAAGAAAATAGGTACAATCAGGCCATTTCCAGCGGATTGGCCAGTCAAGGGCAACCTAATATTTTCCCCCCTTGACTCTATGTACATGTAGGTCTTCCAGTACAGCATTAATGGAGGGACTTACATGTACATGTAATTTGACTTTGAGCATTGAATCATAATTAAAGGTACTCGTAATGGTCAGGATGCGGAAAGTGATGTGAAACGAGATGCTGTATTCAAATTGCCTAAATATACCAGTGTACGAAATTAGGAGAAGATTTTTGCACGTTCTGGCAAATTTTACTTCGAACATGCCAATCACCCATTATTCCATACATTTTGTAGATACTGTGCTCTAAATGATTCACACGCCGGCCCAACCGCACAGAATGGGTGGAGTGATCGGTGGTATTGTCTGTGGTGTGTGAGTTTGCATTCATTTTGTACTTGAAGCATGTTGTGATGGCGAGAGCAATGCTGTTGTCATTTCTCATTTTGCGATAATTAAGCCATTTTCTGATTGATTTTATTCAAACAAACTATTAACATGCTGTAGACATGTGTAATATGACCTGGAAATTATTTCCAAGTGCTCTTAAGCTTTTCATCCCCTTTTAAGCCCTATTTTCCTCATGGAGTGCTTAAGTTGTATTAAAAAAAGGAAATAATTTCTGACTGAATGATGCTTTTTTCCCAAATATGGCATTTGAGGGCATTCAAACAATTTTCTTTGCCTAAATGTCAATGGTTACATGTATCATTTATAGGTAATGAACAAATTGTGTCTGTAGTACAGGCACCTATATTGCACCCTGTTTGACCTCATAGCTCATTAATTTGAATGTCATCATTAGGCAGTATGCACGTTTTGATTTACACGCAAGCCATTGTGATTGTCCTGCTGTAGGAATGCCTGCTACCAGACTGCATACATGTACATCTACATGGACATCGAGGATGTGGGATGAACATGTGTTGCCAGATTACCCTCGCCATCTTGACGACTATTCTGAGGCCAATTCCTTATTGAGGAAACAAACCTATATCTGTAATAGAGAGTTCATGTACATGTACACTATAGTGTGATTAACAGAGATGACAACCATTCCAGGGCACCGTAACATAAAGCTTTGCGATTTATTGCTATTTGACTTTGCGATCAATTGCAAACTTTAGTACTTGATTTGCCATAAACTTGCGATTGATATATCAATCGCTATTAGATTAGCAATTAATCGCAAGCCTTTATGTTACGGGGCGGAATATGCACAAAGTAATTGAATAAATGCAACAGCTGAACAAATGCGAATTGAGCATTTTTGTTTAAAAAGTGGATTTGGCGCCATATAGTGGGATAAGTTAATTTTTGCGTTGGTTGGTTTATGAATATTTTCAAGGGGTGTTGAATACACAGACCATGAAAAAGTATAATCTCCGGACATGACTAATAAGATTTTTCAAGAACAAGAATGCAATTACAAAAGAATGCTTTAAAATGCCAAAAAAATTATAAAGAATGACCATAATCACAGATTAAGATTAAGAATGCAAATATACACGTGATTAAAACATTGATAACGTTATCGTGCCACTTCAAAGCACACTTTGTGAAGTACTGTGCATGTTAATTTTCGGACAAATTTTAGGGATTATTTTTGCGGGACTAAAATTTCCGGTCTGCGTGAGAATTAAACACCCGCAAAAATTTCCGCTATACAGTAGAATTTTTTTTATTACGTGAAGAGAAAATGATAACAGTGCATAAAATTATGCACATGTACTGTACTTGCAATAATTCACTTGACTTCAACCGGAATCATCCCCAGACATTAGTGCTGTCAATTCACTTCACTTAAAAGGGAATTATCCTCATGCAGACAACAATGTGCTGTAACTTCACTTGACTTAAAGGGGAATTGTCCCCAGACATTAATGTGCTGTCAATAAATGGGCACAAATAAGGAAATAAGCAGCACAGGTGGGATTTGAACCTACAACCCACTGTTTATATGGCGAGAGTCAGAACCACTAAACCACAGCATTCATGGAGTAGAATAGATTCTTAAAAACAGTATTTTTATAATAAATTTAATGACAGGAAGTGCATGACATACATTGACATAAATATGTTATATCTTTTTATATACATGTATTGTACGTTTTATTCTAACTATATCGGAAATAAAATCAATCAATCTATCAAATCACATGTAATGATGAATGCCGTACAGTAATTTATGAAAACCACCGCTCAATCAGTATCATTGAAATATCAATTACTTTTTCATTTCTTGATGGATTTCCTTTTAACTTTTTTATCTGTTTGTCTGATTTTTCTACTTGTAATCAAAGCAAGATATTTCTGAGGCAGACCCAGTCTTTGAAAGAAATTTAGTGAACAAGGTGAATGGAGAGTTCCCCCAAGTTGGCAGCCATTTTGTATCCTGAACAATGTATGTTGTCAATTCAAGTAGACAATGAGAGGTGTAAATGAAACCCGCCCCCATCCCCTTTCCAATTATTTGTAAACACCCCTCTCCCTTCCGGCAACGCTCCCCATCCTTTCAAGACAAGCCCAGAAGCCTATATACTGTATGAACATGTACTGCATTTTATGCCACTAGACATGTATCAGCATACTTACCACATGAGCAGCATGTGAAGCAGGTTGTGTGGTAGAGGTTACCCATGGCTTGGCATGCCTGTCCTGCACCTGTTACCTTCTCCCCACATTTCACACAGTACCCTGGGCAAAGAGAAAACAACATTTTTATCAAAACAATGATAAGTGTTACATACTTACTAACCTACAAACCCCCAAAATCTTATTCGTTTGATACAAACACAATTATTGCTTGTAGATCACCTTCCGGTTAATTCTTACCCGACCAATTTCTTTCAAACTGAAATATTAGTTTTACTCCAATCGTTGTTTAACCATGTACATGTATGCCTATAATACTCAACATTTAGTGACAACTATTCTTTTTTTAAATAATCAATCGTCTTATATGTTATTTTCGCCTTATATACTATTCTAATAACTGCTGTTGTGTATTTTAAATGTCTTTTTAATTGTATGATATGTCACAATTCAGCCTCCTGGCTACTATGACACATGTATATATTAATAAGCATTGAATTGAATTGAAGTATGCAACAGGTACAGGTGTGCTTGCCTGACTGGGCAAGTGCTTCAAGAAAGTTATGACAGGTACAGGTGTGCTTGCCTGACTGGGCAAGTGCTAGGTACAGGTGTGCTTGCCTGACTGGGCAAGTGCTTCAAGAAAGTTATGCAGCACTCTGATGTTTTTCAATCATTTCACAAAAAGTCTTGAGGTGATAAACAAAATACTGTATAGCAAAAATATGACCATATAAATACTATGAAATTATATGATAGCAGGGGATGTAAATACATGTCATTCATGTAGGCCTACATGTATACACTATGAGAGTACAACTAGAGTGATCAGAAATAATTATCTGTACATTCCCAATTTTTTTTACAATTCTTTGCTTACCCAATATCACTATAAAATGCAGGACATAACTCAAAGTGTTATCCATCCACTTTAGTTACAGTCTTAGACCCCGTTCACACTGCCGGCCCAAATTTTGAGAGTTTAGCCCACGTAGTTTGGAGTCTCCTCGCATCATCTGAATTAAAGTTTACATGCAGAGCGCCGCTACCGTCCAAATACTGAACAAGTTAGGCCGGCCATAAAGTTTTGGTATAAATTTTAGTTACAGTCTTAGACCCCGTTTACACTGCCGACCCAAATTTAGGCCGGCCCAGGGCTAGCCCAATTGTGGTACTGTGTCCCGCTCGATTACCTTTTTATACCAAAACTGTTAGGCCGGCCTAACTTGTTCAGTATTTGGACGGTAGCGGCGCTCTGCTTGTAAACTTTAATTCAGATGATGCGAGAAGACTCCAAACTATGTGGGCTAAACTTTCAAAACAATGAGATATGACGTCACAATCATGAGCGGGTCCGCACTTGGTACCGCAATTAGGCCAGCGAGCGTTTACACCGGAACTAGGCTGGCCCGAGACAACCTCCAAAGGTGGTCCAAAAGTAGGCCGGCATTTGGTACCGCAATTGGGCCAGCGAGCATTTACATGTACACCAAAATCTAGGCCGGCCCGAAAACGGGGTCTATCTGGCTTGACCCACAAGTATAGTTTATTGGTGACTTGGGTAGGTCGAAGATGGTATTGAAGGGACTTTTTTAATCTTATGAACATATTGTTTTTTGCTTTAAAAATGATAGTGATAACAGGGAGCAAAGGATTCTGAATTGCACAATAGTATCCAAGTGTAACAAATTTAGCACATTGTCATTATTCATTGTGTTCAACATGTAATGCAATAGGCGGGTTTACTATTCAAATTTACATGTATGTGCGTTTAACGTAGTTACATGGTATTCCATGGACCGGTTGATAACAATAATTGGAATCCAGTTGGCATACATTACTTGTTGCTATGTCGGGCAAGCCTCGAGCAAGCTTTCTGGTTGTCATGAGCAAGTTGTGTTAGAGGTATGCATAAAATTTGCATCTACATGTATTAGTAAACCCACCCATTGTCAAATTGACTATGAAGATCACTTTCATAATGTACATACATGTATGATCACATGTAAATGCAGACACCTTTGACAAATGATCTTTAATGAGAAAATATTTCTTGACCGGATGAAGCATAATTGCATTCCATTTCAAGAATTGAGCATCACAAACATTGCTTGTTTGACAAGCTCTCTCTTACATGCAATGTGATTATCGAGGTACATGTATTTTTATTTGATATTGCAGATTGCTTTGGGCAAACATGAATGATTTACTGCATTTACGAGAGTGGTCTATGGGAAAATCATATCAGTAAGCGTACAATATAGCTTGCTACCAAAATTGAAAAGCTGCTGCTAATCAAGCTAAATGCAAATCTTGCTTACAGGATTTGTATAGACACATGTTATAGCGTTTTAAGTTTTGGTTTTATTTACCCTGCACAGGCATCATGCACATGCATTTGTAGAAAAGTGAGATGCCATACCATGACAAAACACAATGGCTGACAATCAAAATTATAGTCACACAAATTCCACACAGTGCATAATACCTACATGAGGGACCAACACCCCAGTCGACCAAGTGTACTTGTGGTGTTGCATTGCTCATCAATGTATCGGCTTTGAAAAGGAAAGGGTTCATCTAAATTCTTAAGAATTTGTTTAAAAAGTTAATTGATTTCATGAACCATGGACACATTAGAAGTGAGCTGTATGTAAAATGGTGATATTTCATAATCAGTTTTCACATACTTTTATCTAGTTAAATTTGAAATAAATTAATATCCTGATTGTTACATATTTTTATGGATATCATGCAAACCTTAGACAGCGCAGACCAAACACATATTGAGGGGGAGGGGCCCCCTGTAGTCATCAACCACTAAAACAGAGAACATCCTATACAAACCAAAGTATTTGACCTTCTCAAATGGTTTTGGTGTCATTTTGCTATCCCTAATTAATGTAAGCACTCTATCATGAGTTTGTTCTACAGTTATCAGAGTTTTGTTACATTTGTACATTTGTTATATATCCAATGATCATTGTTTACAAACATGTTATTATGAATGGTCCAAAATATTTCTCTTTTACTGTTTACAGGGAGTTGATCCTTTTGATTTTCATTAAAGTGGTGGCAGCGGTGGGATGTACATACATTGTACATGTACATGTAAAAGTCTATCTTCTTATGATCTTTCTATCCAAGACATGTCTACATTTTAAACCAACAACCAACTCTTACCAAATTCTTCTCCTTCTGGATTTTCTTCCAATTCCTTCTCCAGTTGCTGGGTCAGTTCCTCCAATTTTTTCTCAGCTTCTGATGGTCCATTAGATTTCTTTTGAACAACCTCATACCGTAAGAGGGGGTTAATGGACTTGTTTGAGTTTGTTGACAGACCCCCTTGAGAATGTACAGACCCAGTTTTTGGTCTCACACTACCCTGTGATTGTGTGGAGTTGGAAGAACTTGATGGTATCGCAGGGGTGGCGTACATCACTGCCCGGTCGGCAACTTTTTCACCTAGTGTTCCTTCAGGCAATGGCATGATTCTGTCACTGCGTATTTTTCCACCTGAAATATTAGAAGCTGGATGCTGTGGCCGTCTGGCCTGGGACATATCCCCCTGTTCGGTGCCGTTAGACTGGGCAAACCATAAATCCTGGTAGTCCGTGGAATGTGGTTGTGGATGGGGTGGATGGTCACTGGAGTTTGAGCGGATTTTTGGTGCAGGGAAGGAGTCTAGATACTGAGATGGGTAGATGTCTGGTGGTATGATGTGATTCTTCTCGTTTGGAGGAGGATGATGATGCACTCCTTGTGATCTGAAAGATGTGCGTCGCTCTGAGCATCCTTGACTGCTGTTGTTGCTATGGGAAGTGGATGTGTCTCCAGAGCTGTTGCTAGCTATCGATGAACGCTGGGATCCCGCAGGAGAACCTCTCGCACCTGAAGACGAAAAACTTCCAGATCGCTGGTTGTGTTTGATGTTCGAATATGAAGACTCGCGATGGTGATGGGGTGAAGATAATAATGACTCACGCTGCTGTTGAAAATCACGGTGTCTCTCTTCAGCTTCACCAGTGCTCCTCAGACTGTGGCGATCGGAGGGGCCCGCAGAGCGGGAACTCCGCGAGGGTTTAGCGCCGTATCCTCCCGCGTTGTAATCGTGAGATTGCGCTATTGAGCGCGGCGGACCCACATCCCCTGTATTCCTAGTCGGCTGCGATTCAGCGCTTGTTTGTGATGATTTTCTGGAAATAACAGATCTGTCATATGACTCCCTTTCGCCAAGATTTGACTGCGAAGGTGAGGGGTCAAATGTAGATGTCGTAGGGTTCCTCTCGTTTGCTCTCAATCCGCGATTTTTTGTACGAGAATCAGTGACTAATGTCTCAGATATGTCGTTGTTGGCTGGCAGTCGATCGCTCGCATTGGTCGCTGAGTTTGACCTCGACATTCCATATTTGGATCCTTGAGAATGTGGCGGGTAGCGAGACTTTGAGTTAGTACTACTAATAGTAGAATATTCCGTGATATTCATCAGATTCTTGTCTGCTATAGAGCCAGGTGGTGGTGAATCCCAGTTATGACGATCAAACTGTCCTACCGATGGATGTCCATTCCGATTCCAGTCACAACCTGCACCTTGAGTAGAAGTCGCCATATTTCCAAGTGGGGGCTGGCCTGAAGAGTTACACACTGCCGTCCGGTGGCCACTGACCATGTCAACTCCCGGTCCAGTCGACTGGTGGTGTAACAACCCAGAATTACCATCCATGACTTCATAATCTCCAGCTCCTAATAATCCAAGCTCAGCTCCGACAGGCTGACCCATCCCACCTCTATACCTCTGATGATGGTAACCATAATCTCCTCCATTATTTGATGAAGATGCGATCATATCAAAATCCTGTTTTGGTCGACGAATGTGCGAATTATTTTCCAATGTTCGAGACGATTTTTCTCTCCGACCATGATTGTCAGTTCTTGATTGTCCGTGAGAATTGTTTAGATGGAGATCACGTATCAAATGTCTTGCATCTTCATGGAAATGGTCATTCCTCCCCTCATAATTATTTAATGATTCCATGATCATGATAACACTCGATATGGATTCGTGGCTGTTTTGCTCAAACGAAATTTCTTCCCATTCGCGGGCAGAGCTCGCTCCCCTACTTCCCCTAATACACCTGTTCGAGCGTGTATACATGGGGGCATATCGCAGATCAACATGCCCGCGTGGGCGGATGGATATCAAATGTATTTAGGGTGAAAAAAAGGGAAACTAAATATTTTTCATCATTAAAGTTTATTGATCTGTTGCCAAGATACCATAGACCTACGATAAATCTGTCTTATACGATTATTGCAAGGCTGGAAGCCTGTTCGAAATAGAAATGGTAAATACGGCGGGTGTTATGTTCCTTCGAGTTTGACGGCGGAGTAATAAACAACATGTTCAGTTCAGTGCACTTTGGTTTCAACCTCAATCAATGCCCGTCTGACAGAAAAATAGTAAACAGGGCGGGCTTCACAAAGGACTTCCAAGTTGTTTACAAGAAAAAAGGTATATTATCCCATTCACTGGCAATCCTATCGAGCCCATTGATATCGGGTGTAGGGAGGAAACAACCACGTATTTTTTGTCTTCCTTGTCACGGTGCGTTCACAAATTTGTAGAATTAGGACAGTGATCTTGACAGAAAAAAAATGTAATCACCTGGAGGGCTACCTACCACCCCCACAATAGACGGGTTTACCTATAATATTCAAATTTATGTGCGTTTCTTGCTACCGAACGTATACGTAGAAAACTTTACGTGGTATTCTTTAAAGAGTTTGATGATAATAAGACTAGGCTAATACTTGGAGTCCAGTTTGCATGCATAACTTGCTGTTATGTCGGGCAATCCTCGGGCAAGCTATATATGCATAGAATTTTCATCTAGTAAACCCACCTAAACACTGCTATGGGACAAAAGAAGTGTATAGGTTGCTTCCAAAGTAGCCTCACCGTGCGGCCCTAGTACAGTCAACCACCAGATATAAAATCTGACTTCACATTCACACAAGACCTAACAGTAACATAACAACAAAGACTCATTCTCTTTCATTCATTGCATCTCAAAACATTTATTAGTCTGAATTCATGTACTACGGGAAAAAAAATCGTTCTTTAGTCTTTAATAGTTTTTACTTGTTCTTCACTTATTGTAAGATTTTTACTTATTCGATTGTCTTTTTTTTAAAGAGGCCTGCTTTTGTTGAATAATTTATGAAAATTTTCCAGAGTAAAACACGTATGACTTTTTCAGGCGCCAATATTCATCCATGAATGGGGCGCTGTTTAAAAAAAAACAAAAAAACAATGGTTACCAATAATTTGAGACAACATCGAACAGATCGTGCTCAGGTATTCCCTTTTTCCTTCCGTTAATAAATATTTAATAACTGTATAGGCGCTTCTTAAAATGCTTTATATCTGAGAATTGAAAAAAAAAACGGTAAACCAATTAAAGGCATGGCATACCGTCCTCTGCTAGCGCTGTTTTATAGTATAGGGAGTGCTAAACCCAAAGCCGGTGGGTACCATCCAAGCACCTGAGGGGGGGGGGGGGGGGGGGGG